>JAULJZ010160123.1:0-51662 GCA_032270985.1 Heliamphora pulchella
CTTTTTTTCTTTCATCTAGCTTATTCTCATTTAAGTTACTAATAAAAAAATAACAGATTTTTCTAAAAATGTACAGAATTCTTTTATTGTTTTTTTTTTAAAATAACAAATTTGAAAAAAATAACAGAATTTGAAAAATGTACAGAAAAAAATACACAACTGTCTGCCCACTGTGTTTGAGATCAATGGATCCTAGTCAGAGAAAGTAATGGTGTAAAAAACAGACTTTTCATAAATAATAACAATAGTTATTTTTTGTGTTTTAAAATAACTATGAGAAATTATTAATAGTGGTATTTGTTTTATCTGAAATTATTGTATGTATATTATTAGTATAAATGATATTTGTATACTACACTGAATTTACAATATTAAATAAATATATTATTTTTTTATATTTTAAAATAATTCAAGTTATATCGCGTGTGTTTCGGACGCTAGTTAAGAAAAATTCAACCATTTAGGTTTTTCAAGTATGTAGCAGTTACATTGGTTGTTTAAAAAAATAAAATAAAGTCTACGAATATACGAATTGCATTTTATTGGTGTTTTAAATTTGAATTGAAGAACATGGAAAGCAAAATTTCAAAACAGTAGTAACATATCTCAATCATAAAAATATTTCAATTTTAAAAAATAAGAAATTTCACTGTTTTCTTTATTTTTTTTAACTTTAAAACTAATTTCTCATTTTCAAAACTAAAAAAATCATTTAAATTTCTCAATTTTAAAAATAATTTCTCAATTTCAAAACTAAGAAATTTCTCAAAGTTCTAAAAGTAAACTTCTCAATTTTAAATGGAGAAATTTCTCAGCTGCTATAGTTATTTCTATTTATAAATGAGCAATAGTTATTCTTATTTGTTTGAAGAATAACCAAACATGGTTAAGAGCAAAATAATTACTGTTAACTATTTAAATAAAACTAGGGATATAATTTAAATAAAAACAAGGATATATTAGGTACATAAAAATGTAATAGTCCTGAATTTCTAAAAAACAAAGATTATGACTAATTCTTTTTTGACTTTTACATATGGGGACATCCCTAAAAAAACCCCTTAATTTTATTATCATAACTAAACAAAATAATAATAATAAATAAAACAATTCAAAATTTAGGTGCAAAATTATTTTGTATTTTTGTCTCGCGATTAAATTCAGGTATATTTTTAATAGTGTCAATTATATATTAATAAAAAAACTTATAATAATCATATAATTTTTTTCAAGAGCCAACCATCCATAGGGATTAGGGTGGATTCTCCCCTATAAATGTATGCATGAAATTCCTGTGAGAAATCAAGCAAAATTTTTTCCTTTCTGACTTCTTTTACTCTCTCTTTTAAAGATGAAAACAACAGAACTCTGAAGAATTTTGTCTCTCTTTCAAAGGTCCAATAATAGGGAACCAAATGGCAGAGTAGATTTAATTTTCATTTCTCAGAATGAAAAGGACTTCTCAAATAGCCTGGACTGATTTAGGTTGACTTTTTCAACCCATTTAAAATTATTTTTTATTTTTTAAAAAAATTCAAAAAGTGTTCAAAAGGTCAAAAGTAGTTGGTTGTTTGGTTATTTACAGCTTATATAATGTCACGTTTGGTAATGCAACTTAAAATAAGTTTTTTTTTTACTTAAAGTGATTTTAAATTAAATAAGTAAAAAATTTATTTGGTTGTATTAGGGTCTCACTTACTGAAATTTAAGTACCTTTAAGCGAAAAAGGCGAAAATCAACTAATAAGCCATGAGTTAAAGTTGTTATTTTTTTGCATAATTTTATATTCAGTATAGATATTATTTAATAGATTTCGATGAGTATGTTCTAAAATATAAATATTTATAAAAAAATAATAGTAATAGAAATATTAATGATGAAAAAGTAAAAATTCAAAAGTAAGAGATACCTAAGAGTGAATATTTTCGTTATTCAAGTTCGATTATTAACAAATATGAAAATGCTGCAAATGATGTTACTCATAGAATCAGAGTTGGTTGGCTATAGTGGAAGAGTACTTTCAGAGTTCTATGTGTTCGACGGATATCTACAAGATGAAAAGAAAAATTTTATAGGACAGCTATTAGTCTCTATTTGGCCTAACTTTTGTTGAAGGATTTTTGCTTAAAAGCTTCTTAAAAATCCCATTTGCTTAGCCTTATACTATAATAAATTAGCTTTTTTTACATATTTTTCAATATACTTTTTTACAAAAAAGCTAAAAAACTAAAAAGTCTACAAAAAAAAAATTAGGCCAAACACATATTTAGACCAATGATTTTACATGGGACATAATATTGGACTGTTAAAAATGATTATATAAATAAAATAAATGTTGAGAAAATAAGAATGTTAATGTGGTTGTTTGGTTAAACTATAAAAGATAAAATTATGAATGAAAAGATTCGTAAAATGATAGAGGTCGCACCAATGGAGGACGAGTTGAGAGAAAATATATTAAGGTGGTTTGGACATATATAATGTATACCAGTTGATGAATTAGTAAAAAAAAGTGACAAGATTATGAGTAAGGAGATCAAGATGTAGATTTAAATTGACATGAGAAGCCATATTAAAAAAATTTTGAACTTATTAAAATTAATGTGACTCTGAACAGAGCAAAATGACGTTAAAAGATTTACGTAGCCGACCATAAATGATTGAGAGAAATGCATAGTATGGTTTGGTAATGTACAAAAGTATTCTAGTAAAAAATTTAGAAATTATATAAAAGGCTAAAAGCCAAAAGATAATAAGTATGTATTGTCAAAGGAATTCAACTTCTTTTTTGTGGCTTTAAGATAGAATTTAATAAACCAACTTTAGACCAAATACCAAACAAGATTTAAAACTACGAGTAAACAAACGAGTTCCATTTGTATTTGATTTAAAATCTCAAAAAATAGAGCTTAAAATTAGGTTACTTGACGACCTTTTAATTACTTGTGAAAATTGGTAAAACTTGTGTGGTTCTATCGTATAGAGTTGTCAACTTTAAGTATTTGGAGGGTGTTTAGTATAATTAAAATTATAAACTTATAAATTATATTTAAAACATATGATTATAATTGCAAATAGTATAAATATTATTTATTACTTAATTGTATAATTTTAAATAGTACAATATGTGTTTGTTGATTTAGAATAAAAATAATAAACAAAAAACTATAAACACGTATTTAAAAATTTTAAATTTGAACTAAAATTATAAATTATAAGTTAAAAATTAATTCTTAATGCCCTCTCAATTAGTCAGTGGTTATTTTTGATTTCTAGTACTCTTGTATGTAGTAGCAAAAGTTATTTTTCATTCATTCATTAAATAGAATGATGTTTTTTTGTTATTTTTTTTATAATCGGTGCTTGCGAAAACTTTACGTTATATTCTTAATTTTTATCAAAATATGTGCTACTTATTTGACACAACTTTTGTTTGTCAATTTTTAGCAAGAAATAATTTAAAACTATTGGAAAACATTAATTATCGAAAAGTGTTGATCCTAGGATTTGAACGGCTTCACCAAAGCTCCAATTAGCTGAAAGGAGAAGAAATTTATAACACTGGTGGTGCCTATCAAAGACGCTCTGATGCTTAAGTTATTAGTTTGTAGAATATGAAGCGTATAGGACTCAAATATGAATGAAAAGCTTACCTTCTGAACGTGAGGCAGTGCCCTTAATATAGTACTTATTGGGTGCAAATCTCAGTATCAGTTATACCAAGATTCGGGCTGACTTCCTCATATCTTGCTTAACGCAATTTATGGAGCTAATCCCATTTGGAGCGTTCTGGGGCAAGGTTCTCGAAGAGATTTATGGTGTTGGTTGAGAGTAAGGAGACTTCATCTCTATTGGTTGTTGGGCTGGCTAGCTCGATGCCAAGTCAATGGCTCACGTGGTGTATTTTCTTAGCTTATCCAAGCTCTGTCTATGTTCTAGTCGATCCCGGCTGCCTCATTCATCGTTCTCTTTCTCATATGCCCCCATTATTGAGTCAGTTGGTTTATCGTTGGTGACAAAATGCAGGCAATCATTCAGTTTAAATAGTTACAGGAACGACACCAAGCACGAGGAGTTGCACATTTATTACACATCCTTTCTTCTATGGATTACGGTTGATTCTTTCCTAACCTTGACGCATAGTGAGATTGCAGTCTGCTATTGCCAGCACATCTAATGGCATAGATTCCATGTTCTCTAGCTCATTGGATCTTGTTGCGCTGGGTTGATCTCGCATTTACCTTAGCTCTTTTTTTTTTTGAAATATAAAGAAAATAAGGGGATTTTGCACTTCCTTCTACACTTCCTCTTTATTGCTCTCTCAATTCAGACGACGATTCTCCCATACCCTTCAGTGTTGAGCTTCCTTCTATTGCCATCCTCCTTATTCTTGAATTTTTTAAATAGCTATTTACCTTCGTTATTTTAAGATTCCTCCTCCTATTACTCTGTTTGTTCCTAATTGTCCTTTGAACATGTCACATTTTCAAACTTTTGATTTGTAAAAATTGTTCTTCCCCTAACGATGAAAGGAACTGAGGAATTCCCCCATTCAAATGAGTTTAAAATGGACTCCAAGAGGACTCTATTTCTCTATCACTCCAATGGTGGTGATGAGTTCTAGTTCTAGGGCACTAGTTCAAGTAGATTCTAATCTGCCTTTTATTTTCAAGGGGGTCATTTTGTTGTCCTGAGTATCTGACGTCAAGTGCTTGTAAGAGCTATATTCACCCCCTTCATTTGTCATTTTGTGGATCCCTTTGGTTCATTAGAGGGATTGCTCCTTTTCTGAGGGAAAACTGTGCCCGTATGAGCACTTTCTCGGCTAATCTTCGCATTTCCTTCTCGACTATACGTAGGCAACTTTTGGCTTTCCTAGGTCTGTTCCCTTGTCATCTTCTACATAATGCCTAGAGGATTTTAATTAGAATGGTCATCCTCTGGGAGGAGAGCAGCAGCAGTCAGAATCATCTTTTCGTTGAAGAATTCCTTCATTGTTATAAGCTGAAAGAAAACAAGCTGACTGGTACTTTTTCCAATCTCGGTCTAACAATCGAGCACTTGTCCCCAGTTCCCCTTCTTTCAACAAGCATTGGAAGGAGAGGTATTTGTTTATTTTTGACAATGGGTGGGAGTTCTAGCTTTGGGAGGTAGTAGGTCTGAATTGTCCCAAGATTCAGCGACTATGGGGTGTTCGCTAGTCTAAGGATGTCTTTACCGAGCCTTACATAGAAAAAGTTGCTAAGAGCCGAGTCA
Source organism: Heliamphora pulchella (assembly GCA_032270985.1). Lineage (NCBI taxonomy): Eukaryota > Viridiplantae > Streptophyta > Magnoliopsida > Ericales > Sarraceniaceae > Heliamphora > Heliamphora pulchella. Next base: position 5,257 of record JAULJZ010160123.1, read on the forward strand.
AAGTAGGGAGAGACCTCGTTGGTGGATCCGTCAATTACTTGGTATGTAGGGACCCAGTTCCTTGTTTTTTTTTTCCAACGTTGATGGAAACGAGTGTATCATATCAAGTGGGAATGTTTGTAAGTGTAAATGTGGCATAAGAATTAAAACTTGAACCTATATATATGTGCTAATGATGGTTAAATGTGGAGTAATGCATGGGATCATCGCTATGAGGTGTCTGGTTTGTGAATCAGTCAAATTTTGGCAGCTTTTGCTCGATTTGCTTCCCAACGCTGACTGCTCGAGCGGTGGGAGAGCTCGCTCGAGCAGACAGATGGCCGAGAGGTCCTGGAGAAGGGGATCACTCGAGCGGACTGTCGCGGAATAGACTTTTTAAAAGTTGCGTAGGGCTCTTTTCTTCTCATTCTTTTCAGATCTCTCTCTCTAGAGCAAATGTGAGAACTAGGGTTTGTGTTTGGAGAGTGTTGGAGCTTTCTTGGCCCTTCTTGAGACGATCTCTTGCTTTCCTCTCGGTGGCTCAACCGTTGGAGGCCTAATCTTGGCATTGAGGACGTTTTTTTCACCGTACGGTTGGAGATTCTCGTGACTGGAGCTCGTTTGAGACTTTTCTTATGGATCTTGCATCCCAAAAGTAGGATCAAAGACTTACCTTGAATATCTTCACGAACATTTGAATTTATGAACATAAAAGCATGAAAATAGTATTTTCGAAGCCCTAGGTTTGGGTTTAATACTAATAAAGGTTAAATCTTAGATCTATAGAAGATTTAACATGTTTTTATCTTTACATTGTTGTTACATACGATTGGATTGAGAAATATGGTGAACTAGGGTTTGAACCATGAAAATTAGGAGTTTTGGGGTTATGGAACCCATATGTTGAAATTGATGTGATTATTAGCTAAATTGAGGGTTGCAATAACCTATTGCATATTTATTCTATGAATTTAAGTGACATGTGGTGATGTTAAGTGAAAATGTAGATTTTATTGTATAAAATCGGTGAATTATTGAATTTAAACCATGTAGATGGTCAATTCGGAGTTTAAGCCCAACACCTTGAAAATGTGAATAATGGGAAAACATGTAATGAGTTGGTTGTGTTGGGTTTGGCGAGAGGAACTATTTTGGGTTGGACTCGTATGTGTGATGCGATTTGATAATAAAAAAAGACCGATTTTGGGATCCAAAGATCGATTAAGTTTAGGCACGAGTTGCTTCACGGTAAAAGATCGAAAAACTGCATAGATTGGATTCTCTACCCGCTGGCTAGTGAACCAGAAAAGGACGTTAGCCGTGTCGGGGTATAGAACGTTCCATTATCTCAAGGGGCCTGTGTGGCCGGGTTGAGTGTAACGCTACGCGGGTCTATACGCTCGTCTGGCGTTGGTACCGATGTTTAAAAATCATGAGTTGGTGGAATATGAGAAAGGTCAACAAAGCGTGCGTGTGTGCGTGCATTGTAAATGGCTGGGTTGGTAAAATGTTAACTAGAGGATGGTAAAATGTGTTGGGTCGATTGGGTATGGTAAAATGTGTTGGGGATAATTGAGAGTGGTGAATTGGTTACTTTCACAGAAATTAAGGAGTATGAAACAATAATCCTTTTATACAAAAACTCGATTATGCATGAAAAATTTATCTTGGGTCAAACGATATGATTTAGATTAGACTTATGTGTGCATCCTGCATAACCATCTTCACATGCCACGCATATATTCAATGCTAGTCTTGTTCCTACGAGCTCCAGCTCATGTTGTATAATAACATTTCAGGTGATAGCGAAAAGAAGGTTTTGGACTGAGAAGACGGTCATGGGACCCTTTTTGAGTAGTTGATGGAGTTACAATCTCTTTGTATTATTTTTTGAGAAATGAATTTGTAAAGATGTAACTCTTGTTTTCTTTTTGGAGTATTGTAATTCGGGGCAAGAATACCCGTGCTGTAAAGCCTTAATGTCATATATCCATGTCTTGTATGCATGTGAGGACGTTCGTTTGTCTGCTGGGTTGAAAATTTTAATATTTTAATGTTGAAACTTGATATTGAAGTTCAATTTCGGATTCATAGTGAGAAGATGGTTATTTGGCTTTCATACGCATATTTTAACATCTTAGTTTTTGCTTGTTTGAGATCATGTTTCAAAAAGGAAAGATGGTGGTTGTTTTTACAAAACTTAGAAAATTTTCAAGGTTTTTGGGCATTAGTTCTCGAGTGCACCTCTTGAGCAGTGAGGAGTCCGCTCGAGCAGGCTCCGCTGGGCAGCTTTTCTCGAAAACTTGTTTTAGAACGGGGTTTTTCTTAAATATGTTTAAACCACGTTTGGGCTACGAATTTAACATATTTATACGTCGTATTCAAAAGAAACAGTTACCTTTGTTGGAAAGATTTTTATTCCTTACTCGAATTTTATTAGTTCGAAACTGAGGCATTACATGGTAACTGATAAGAGGCTAAGTGTCTACCTGTCAGCTCTGTAGTCTCTCACAAGCACTCTCTTCCTTATTTTATTTCCTTTTTTTAAATTGGTTCCATAAATAGTTGCTTGTACTTTTTTGTGACCTATTTTTTTAGAGAGCGAAAAAAGACCAGACAAATCATTGTTGGCCAAGGTTCGCACTCGGACAGCCGAAGAGCTTACCTTTTTCATAGTGAAAAGGGGGAAGATATCATTGAAGGACAATGGGAGAGTGGCCACCTTAACTCTTCCCAAAAGAGAGGTTGATTTGGATGCCACCTTGGTAGATGCTGGTCAGCACTTGACCATTTAGTGACAACCGTTGCACCTGTGGCTCTACCTCCATCTTCTATTGGTGCTGTGACTTCCATATTTAAGGCTCCAGCCTTCTCTCCTAGAGATATCATGAATGACTTCGACATCACTTGGACCCTGATATTCTACTTCTTTGGTTCGAACGCTGAAGCTTTCTCTTCCATGCTGACAACCACCTTGATCAAGATCTACTTCTCGATCTTTTCCGAGTAAGTTCGCATACTTTTACTCTTAACTTTCCTATTTACTCTTCTCTCATCCATTCTTCATCTTTATGTGTAGGTCTATGTTTTGAATATTTAGATATCCCAGTATTGTCATCATTGAGAATATTAGCGAGGATGAAAAATGCGACCATAGTCCTTCTGAAAAGTAAAGTTCAAGCTAGCTGAGGATTTTCAAAAGTTATAGGTGGGGCACTAGCAGGTGAAGAAAGAGCTAATGCTGATGAGGGCTGAGAGTTCTTTTGTGAATGAGTGCTTGGCTAATGCAAAGGTGAGGGTGGAAGCTAGGGAAAAAAGCTTTCAGAGGAACACGCTTGGATAGCCAAATTGGTTAAAGCCAAAAAGAAGATCGAGGCAGTTTCTGTGGAGATGATCAAGGCTTTAGAGGAGTACAACTTGGAGATGATTGAGTATTGGATTGGTGGCTTCAATACAATGAAATCTTGTGCTGCCACTGTCGATAAAGACATTGAGTTATCCTTTTTCATCGTTGATATTGAGAAAGATGCTAATCTAACCCCTCGATATCCAAAGCCTGCCTTGATATGACCTCTCTTCTTCTTTTCTATTTTTTGGATGATCGTAACTTTATAAGTGCTTTTGAACAATTTTACAAATTTTCTTGGGATATTTTAAAATTTTAATATTATTCACTTTCTTCTTGTTGACTTCCGCTTCATGCATTTGTGATTTTGCACAAGGCTTTAAGGTTCTTAGTTGAGTGCCTCGTCTAATATTGGACGCGTTTAGTTGCTTCAATATACTGGTTTCCTTAAGTCTAGGGGTTGTCAGTCAGATCACCATTCAATATGCTTATGAGTGGCCGACTATGTCGTTCAACATTTTGGTTTCTTCAAAGTCATTAGGGCCTCTGCTAGACTATTAAGTAATCCGACCACATGTAGGCTGACTAGGTCATCAAGCAACCAGGTCTCTTCCAAGTCCATGGCGCCTCGGTCGAACTGTTAAGCAATCCGACCACAAGCGAGCTGATTAGGTTGTTAAACAACCTAGTCTCTTCAAAGTCTTTAGGGCATCGGTCGAATTATCAAGCAATCCAACCACCAGTGGGCTAACCATGTTGTCGAGCAACCTTATCTCTTCGAAGTCTTTTAGAGCCTCAATCAAACTATCAAGCAATTTGACCACCAGTGGACTAACCAGGTCATCAAGCATCCTAGTCTGTTTTAAGTCTTTAGGGTCGTGATTAGACTATCAAGCAATTCAACCACAAGTAGGCCGACTAGGTTATCGAGCAACTTGTGCTCTTTCAGTTTTTAAGGCCTCGATCAAATTATCGAGCAATTTGATAATTCGATCGAGGCCTTAAATCTTTGTTTCTTTAGATCGAAGCAATCGATTGTATTAACACAATCATCTTTATGGAATCTATAGTACTTATCTTGGTTCCTTCTATCTAGTATGGTCTCGAGCTTTTTAGGTCATCTCAGGTTTGGGACTTCCTTGATCTATAATAGCCCTTGATCGACTGGGATATTAAATGGAATTTACCTTTCAAATTGGCTATATAGGATACGGGGTTGCTTCGATTCATTCTGATTACTGTGACCTCTATCGGGTTCTCTCAGGCATCAAGATCGGTCAATTTCGGTTCTCTTCTATGATTCATCTTTTGGTTTAGCTCGATCTTTTAGACAAATTTGTCCCTCTATTCTTTCTAGCATTCATGGCATTTTTCGTATTCATATGTTTCTAGGCTTTGACCATGAGCTCAACTATGCTAGACAGGAGAGCCCTTGCTAGAAGAAATATGAACTTTTTCGGTTGGAAGCCTCCCACGAACGTTGTGAGAGCTACTTTGTCATTAATGTCATTGACTTGAAGAGTTTCAGTATTAAATCTTGCAACATACTCCCTTAGGCTTCATCTCTAGATTGCTTGATATTGAGGAGATACGTGGTTGGTTGCTTGTGGCGCTATTCGCCAATGTAATCCCTAACGAATAGCTTGCTGAGTTGATTAAAGCTGATGATAGAGCCATGTGGCAAATGGCTAAACCATACCCTTGATGATCCCTTTTGGGTTGTGGGGAACGGTTGCCTTATAATCTCATCTGGTATTGTATGTAGGTGTATAAACTCCTTGTTCGTTCCCTGGTGGTCGAGTGAGTCTTTAGTGCCATCAAAGGCTTTCACTTGAGGCATTTTAAACTTCGATGACAAAGGCTCAACCACAATTACAGAAGAGAAAAGTAGATTTGTTCTCCATACTAGTTTTGTGATGCTGAAAAAATCAAGATGTATAGATAATTATAGAGATTATGCTACACACTAATATATATTTATTATAAAGGATAGTACAGTCATTACTATTAAATTCCCTCTTAAACAATAACCAACAGTTACATCGAACCAAATATCTTGTTCACATTTTAGAATACATACTAAAAAGAGGAGGAATCTACGACTATTACACACTTCATAGGAGTAACAAAAGGAAAGTAGAACTTCGCCCTCTAGTAGGTCAAACTCTTGGTCTTCAAATGTCTCTTCTCTAAAGAGTTCTTATCCATCACTTGGCATGAAACGCCATTAGCTGTAATGCCTTAGAAAAAAACTCCAAAACCCTACCTTTCTAACTCAAGCATATTACCGCCTCAAATACGATACATCAAGGAAAATAATTAAATGAGAAAAATGCATAACGCATGCAATCAATTTAGCTGCAATAGAATCCAATGAATCCATGGTCAAAGACCCATAAGATAATACTTGATTGGCACTTGAATACCAAAGCCATTACGATTTACTCTCGCTGTGAAATAATGACCACATCACCTAATATTATACTCAGCTGTTTCATTCAAATGACAACGGCGTGGGTAAGGCAGCATTTCGACTCCCCACCTGAAGTGTTAGTGATGCCTTCATCGATATTAGTCTAAAGTCTTATACTAGAGGAGGAAAATAAGCGTGTGACCAAACAAATCAACTGATTCATTACCAAAGAATCATAGAATGAGACTATATTAGCACTTGAACATCAAAGTCATCACGATCAACCCTCATGTAAAATAATGACCGCATCGCCTAATGTTATACCCTAGTTGTTTCATGTTGATCACAAAAATGTGGGTAGGGTAACACTCCGGCTCCCTACCTGAATTGTCAGTGATGCTTTCACCGAAGTAAGTCCAAAGTTTAAGAATCGACACATCGATCTTCTGGAATTTATAAAAGAATAACCCCAATTCCATAAAGTCTACAATAGCTCGAAATATAAGGGATCAATAATTCCATGCTCTATCGATATTATTTGTCCTCCTCAAATTTGTTTTTTTATCCATATATTCAATGAAAACAAAGCAGCTCTATTTTTTAATTTTATTTTAAACAAATATTATATAAATAATATCACAATATATAATCTTATATATTATCTCATAAAATTAGAAATTACGTGCGAGTCACATTATTAATTCTCTCATTTTCTTTAATTCAACGACACACAATAAACATTGCCTAAGGACAATTCCAATCGTATTTTCTAACATTTCTATCAAGTGACTCTTTAAAAAACTAAAAGTTATTTTAGGGTATCACTTTTTGACTTGCACTCCAACCATACTCCCTATTTTAGGGAGCCATAATTTTTTTTATTTTAAAATCTTAAAATAGGATAAACTTAATTTTCTCACCGTTCATATTTTAACAGTCATTTTTCTAATGACCATATTTCTCTATCTATAAATATGAATCATTCTCTTTTTTTTTTATCACAACATTTTTCTTCATTAACTTATTTATTTTCACTATTATTCATGATTGATCTCATTTATTTGCTTAATATGTATTTTTATGGAAGAGGATGATTGTGATGATGAAATGAGATTATTTGAAACAATAATCATTAAAGAAGAGCACTTGATAAGTCTACAATACCTGAAACCAACTTATTGCTAAAACCTTTGGAAGCACTCCAACTGAAACATATGTTTCGAAATAATGTTTATCTCTTTCTTTAAAAAAAAAAAACTTAGGCAATAGTTTACTCAAATTTTTCTTCAAATTCCAGATTCAATCTTTATGTGTGATCGATATTTCATGAAACATATTTGAATATTTCTAAGATTTTTCACACTTTTGAAGTCAAACCGAATAAGTTTCCAGTGTATATCTGTTGAAAAAAGATAAAAGTTCCACCTCAAAAAGAACTGTATATAAAAAAATTATTTATGTTTTTATTTGGCGGCTATCACACTAATACGAACGAAAAAACAATGTTCAAATAGATAACCATTTCCTTAAGTATATTCGTACAGTAAAATAAGTAACGGCTTTCACACTAAAACGAACGAGAAAATAAGATTCATATAGGTAGCTATTTTCACGTGCATGCCAAAAAAGTAGCAAAAACAATGACTCTCACACTATAATAAATGAAAATGTAAGATTCGTATAGGTAACCGTGTCTGTAAGCATTTTATAGAATAATCAGTTCTCAATAAAAAGGGACTAGCAAATAGATAAACAGATTGGGGTGGTTGTAGACATAATATCAACAGAGGGATCCTATCACCATGGTCAATTAAAAAATGTTCATTAAAAAATATTTAAAAAGATTCTAATGAAAAATTTGAACACAAGTTGGAATATTTTTTATTTAAAAAATAATCAAGTAGACTCAAAATTATGAATTTTTTAAACTCTTGAAAAATAATGTTTATAAACTCTTTCTTAAACTTTTTTTTATTTTCTCGTGGCATTAAACCTTAATTTCATTTTTATTTTGAAAATTCAATAAATTTTAATCTTCATTGAATGCTTTATATATTTTTGGTTTGAATGTCAAAATGATTTATTTTATTATATTGTTGTTAAATCTCAGAAAATAAAAATAATAAAAAGGGAGAGTTTATAAACATTATTTTTCAAGAAAATCAGTTTCATGTAATTGTCTCTTTAGATTTTTCATGGTATTTTCTTAGCGGCACTTTCAGAATATACACAAAAAAAGGAGAGATATGTTTAGTTTAGGACTCTCTGTTTTTCGAATAGCATTTGATTTTTGGCTTGGATTAGAATATATCTAATTTAAACTGATTTTCTAATGATTTCTATTAACTTGATCTTTTTAGAGAAATGGCCAATGTTTTTTTGACCAGGAGATGAAGAATAAAGAAAAAAAAGTTTACTTGAATTAGGATTACATGAAGAGTTCTTCTGGAAGACTACAACATGAAGATTATGTATTTGGCGTGGTTAAGAATTTTTGTGTTTACTTGAAATTGCCAATAGGGAGATTATTAGGAAAATAATTATTATTTTGTACGAATTTAATTTCCACATTTATTATGGCAACTCAGGCTGTATTATAAGTGTAAAACTCTTAATATGTTTAGGCTTCTTGTAATTAGATAATTTTAGGAGTTCTGATTTGTTTAGATTTCTTAAGTGATTATCTTAGTTTGATTTGAAGTCATGAGTTTGTATTGTATTAGAAGAAATCGATCAGATTATTATTCAGGTTGGATGACTGAAGTAAAATACAAGAAATCAAGAGTACAAGCCAATAAAGTTAGTTCGTACAAAAGCAGGAAGCAGTCTGGCACATGATCGCTCAAGCGGTTCCAAGTGCGCTCATGCGGACCCTAGGCAGTTTTAATTCGATTAAAACTCTAATTACCTAATTTTGAGGTCTATATAAAGGACCATAGGCCGACCACAAAAATTAACTTTTGTACTTCAATAATAAGATATTATAAAACAGATCAAAAGTTAATTTCTAGTTTCAAAATTTTCGAGATTGTTCGTGTTCAACTTAGAAGGGGTTTTAAGTTTACGGATGGAGGATTCTGTCGGTGTGAAAGTGTTAAAAATTCAATACTTGTGAAGCTTCGAGGTTTTTTTGTTGCGGTGATTAAGTGGAGAACTGTATATGTGAATTTGGCAAGATAGCTTAAAGTGTTTAGATTGAGAATTCGATCAAAATCTGTAAGTGAGTGTCATATAATTGTTCAATTGGTTAATACTTAATTTACCTGGACTAGAATTAGTCCCATGATTTTTTACCCAAGTTGGGTTTTCTATGTTTAATTATTTACTTCTCGCATTTCATGATATTGATTGATTAAAAACATAATTTTTTTAATTAGTTTGATTAAAAATATAAAAATAATTTTTTCAAAAACGATGTCCACAGTGACCTTGTTCTTATGCTCTTTGTGACATAGACGTCCCCTTGCTATTCTCTATTCTCCCTAAAAGTCAATTTCATAGAAATTACTTTATTCATGGATCTCCAATGTGGCCAATTTATGAATTGTCATTGCATCCAGATTCTTGGATTCTTTTATCGCGATGATCACATGCTCAAACTTAGAGATGAAAGACCATAAGATCTTCAGAATTAGTTGTACTCGTTCATCATTGCCTCTCTCTACTAGATCCCATAAATCTTATGAGGCTAGTTAGATTTTTACCTGAATGCTCTAATTTTCATAATTATCTTTGTCCAAGTGTGAAAAATTAGGGTTGAAATACGTTATTTTGAGCAGCCATCGATTGACTTTAAAGCTTTAAATAAGCTTTGCACACTTTTAGAAGCTGAATTTTATAAATCTAACCAAACAGTTGGATCCAGAATGGCCTAACCCGATAAAAAAATGCCAAAAAAAATTGTTGAACTGATCAATAAATGAAAAAATATAATTAAAACCTTGTTCGACAGCATGCATATTGAGTCAATTGGGTTGAATGGGTTGGTCAGATGTGGGGACACGTGTCAACGTGTCAAAACTGGTGTAGACACCCCAATTTGACCCCGCCTAATCTTAGGTGAATCTGATGATGAAAACAGGTGGAATAGTGCCTCAGTTCGATCCTCAAAAAGTAATCCAAGCTCGGTATTCGAACCCAAAACCTTCAAACCAATAAAATTTTGACAAACCATCGAAACTTGTTGCCCAAGTAAGGCGACCGCCAACTTGCATTGTGACGAACGCCATAGAACTTTGTAGAAACCCTAGCAAAAAATGGCGACCGTCACATTTCATCATGGCGACCGCCAACTCTCATCTTTGCGACCGTCATAGAACTTTGTGGAAACTGCCAAAAACATAGCGACCACCAACTTGTATTGTGGTGACCTCCAACTCCAAATAGCTTGACGTGTCCGAAAACGTGGTAACATCTCATTGGTTGAAGAATTCTATAAATACCATACCCCAGCGTACATTTTCAGTACGAATTTGAAGTGAGAGAGACTCTGCCGATAATTGAGCGATCCTGAGCTCCGACGCCGAAACCCTGTCGAACCTCCGATCGACATTGAAGTCTTGCTTGGATCCCTACCCGAGGATTGGATTATTGAAGCACATTCCCGACTTGATAATTCCCCGGCAATTTAAGTACCTTGTTTAGATCATCGATCTTTCTAACTCCATTCCCTCTCTTTTGGAGCGATCAAGTTAAAATTCAATTTCAATTCGTGCATTTCTTTTATTCGTATAATTAATCATGTTACTTACTTAATTTGCTTCATTTAGTTTAGTATTCTTAATTAATTGCTTCGTTCACACATCCACACTAAGCACATTATCTTTTTCTTTATTTTTGTTCATTAATTAGTGTTAATATAATTTAGCAATATGACTAACAATGTTATTATTGTTAAAATGCAAGCACTTACATGAAAATGGTTGTAATTGCTAATATTACACCCATTTAAGGCTAATATTCCATTTATTTTCTTTAATATTCCAGCATTTATTTTCTTTTCACTTTCTTTAGTTAGTCTAATTTATTTTATAAGCATTCTATTTCATTTTCTTTTCTTTTCTTATAATATTAGTTTAGTACTCAATTTTACCTTCTTTTAGCATAATATTCATTTCCTAATTTCTTATTTTTTTTCCTTTTATTTCAATAATAATGTGATTTTCTTCCATAGCATTTATTTCATTTTATTTTCTTTTCTTTATCATTATCTTTATTCTTCTCATAATGTAGTATTTTAATCTCTTTAATTTTATTATTAGTTTTAATTTTCGTATAAAGTTTTATTTTCTTTTTCTTTTTATAGCTTTATCTTCTTTTGGTATTTATGTTATATTTTTTTTTCATTAAACTCCAAAAATCATAAAAAGTCTTTTTACCTAATTTTCATTCCTTAAACATAGTTTTCTTTTCTTTTATTTTCATTTTAAATATAAATAGTTAGACTTTATTTTGTTAATATTTTATTTTTCTAACATCTTTTTATCTTAACATAAGCATCTTTTGTAACTTTCTTTTAAAATTCTTTTTATACGTATTTTATTTTACATTTTTTTTACTAATTCATCAAGTTAATGTTAATGCACGTTTTGCTTTTTTTACTTAAAAGCATATTTTAGAATAGTTTAGTTTATCTTTTGTAACAAATCATGTTTAGATTATTTTACGCATCTTTTAGTATATTTTTGTTTTTTTATTTAAACAATGCTAGCTTAATTTATTTTTAATGAAATTGCATGTGAATATGTTCTATGTATCCTTTTAGTTAAAAATTGCATGCCATATGACTTAGAATTTTACATCTTTATTTGTTTTGATTTGGAGTACTATGTACATATGTTATGCATTTTTCATATTTGATTTTGGATGTTCCCTCTTTGCCTCTATTTTCTTTATTTGTATGCATTTGAGAAATTCTATTAAAAGAACCAATGTTGATTAGTAGAGGCCAACCTTATGGTTGGGCAAACGGGGTACCTAACACCTTTCTCGATTCGTACCTTACCTCCCGAATTCTCTTTCTCTGGTTAACGTTTTTAAGATCAGTAGCCATTTTTTTTTGCTTTTCTTAGTTTTTCTCAAAAATTAAGTGGCTACTCTATTTTCAACAAAAAAAGAGGTTTTCAAAATTTGGTTTTCAAGGTGTTAAAATATTTTTACAAATATCTTTGAATTCTCTTATTTTTGAAACACTTTTTTAAGAAAATTCCCAAATCCCAACGCCACAATATTTTCTGACAACTCTACTGGGGGCTGGTTTCCAAAATCAAATAAGAAGGCTAGACTCAAAAGTATCATTGGTTCTTAATAAAAGAGTTCAGGTGACTTGATGCCCTGAACGTTAATCCGTTTCGGGGATTGTTAGAGAGACAGGCAACCCTTACTGACTGTACGTTATCATAGGTACAGTAAAAGAGTTTAGGCGTACTATTTGACCATGTCCTGCACCACTCCAGACATGGGAGGTATATACCCAGCTCTATTCAGAAGGTACCCTATTCGATTGACCAAAACTGACCTTTTACATATAGTGAACTTAGAACCCCCAATTAGGTGTTGCTAACCCTAGTAGGATTATGTGTTTTTCTTCATTGTATGTTTTGTTTGTATATTGTTAGGATTGTATTGATTAAGTTTACGCTAGTTCTTTCTCAGGGTTCGACTCGAGTTTTCTGTTATCCTTTGCTTAGGCTAGCTCTTCTTTCGAGTTCTTTACCGAGTTTTGTTTTTCACCACATTTGGTTTTTCTTACCGTAGTTTTCTTTATGGGGTCATGCCCGTGTTTTGTCTTAACTTCTAGGGTGGTTTCTCTCTCCTTCGAAATCTTTTCGGGTCGTTAATTCTCTCCCACTTGACATAGGCTCGTTTCCTCTAAATCCTCGACATGAGATCGTTTCTTTCAAACCCTTGTAATACCCGTGAGAATTATTTTCCTACCGTCATGCTGCCCATTTTTTCTTAGAATTTTTAGGTCGAACCAGTCCGGTCAGCATAGCTTTATTTTCTTGTCAGAGTGCTGTCCATTTTAGGCAAACTTTTCCTTTAGAATTTAGTTGATCCCCTTTTCATCCATCATAGTGGTTTTTGAGTCATCCTGTTGTTATACTGCCAATATGAGCCCAACATGGCATTGTTATAGCTTCCATGCATTGTTATAGCTTCCATGCATTGTTATAGCTTCCATGGTTATCTGCTCATGATATGTTGTTTTGGGAATTTGAGATATCTACTATCTACTGTCAGAACATTTTCCCGAGAAGTGTCTGATACTGTTTATTTTGCTTTTGGAATTTAGGTTTCTTTGTGGAATTACCATTAGGCCGAGAAAAGTACAGTCAACACGTGTCTGGGAAAGATCAGTGACATGAAGACTTTGTAGGGCATCTGAACAGTCGACTGAGTCAGCTGAAATAGCAAAAAACGAGATGAATTTGGCAGCCCTAATGAGGGCGATTACTGATATACAGAGAGCCGTAGAGCAACTGACCCAGGCTCAAGTGCAATTTCAGGCACAGATTCGGGTAATTCAGGCCCGTATCCATGTTACGAATGGACAACCGGATGACACGAATAAAAATGGAGACGACTTTTGGAATAACAAACACGTCCCCGATGGACCGCAAGTTGTTCCACCACCACCATAGAACCCTCGTTAGGTGATAGTCGAGGAGGAAAACACTGCACAGTCTAGGGAGTCTGCACGAATTGAGAAGATCGACTGGATGGAGAAGGTCCTCAGGAAAGCCAAGGGAGTCGAGGAATACATGTTAGATGTAGAGGGACTATGTTTGTTCCCAGATGCTAAATTACCAGAAAAATTTAAAATGCCAGACATAGAAAAGTTCGATGGAACCGGAGATCCCAGAATTCATCTCCGAATGTATGTTGGTACCCTGTTGTCGATGAAAATTGATGACCAGTTGAAGGCTCAGCTCTTTCACCGATCTCTTTCTGAGGCATCCCATAAATGGTTTCTTTCTCTTGATGTAGCTAAAACTAGGACTTGGAAAGACATTGCAACAGTTTTTATCATCCAATATAGTTACAATGTCTAACTGGATATAACTACCCGAGAGCTCAAGATGACCCGACAGGAGAACAGAGAATCCTTTGTTGACTTCCTGACCCGATGGAGGGGTAAGGCCGCCAAAATGACAAACATGCCCACTGAGAAAGAAATGTGAGGATTGTGGTTAAAAATTTGCAGTCTCCGTTAAAGCGCTACCTCATCACGCAGCAACTTTTCACCTTTGAGCAGTTGTTTGATGCTGGGGTGCAAATTGAGGATCCTATCCAATCCGGTGATATCGAGAAAATAGAATTCAGTCAGAAACCACCAAGAACGAATTTCCTCACAACTAACCAGAATCAATCCGCTACAACTAACCTCGTGTCCCGTTCGGGCGAGGTGAACCTTTTGAACCCTTCTTCTTTCACCAATTAAACAAGCAACCTTCAGCAGTCAGGCGATGGTTAGCAAACGCAACAACGGCCGCGAAGAACTTTTACCCCTCTCAACGTCCCATTATCCATTGTCTTAAGCCGTCTTGTAGAAAAATGACTCATCAAGGTACTAGATCCCATGCCAGTGCCCAACCCGCTTCCCCCCGAGATACAATACCTCTCAATATTATGCCTTCTACAAAGGCCACAGGTATTTAACTGACAAATGTATGAGGCTTTGTTATGAGATTCATAATCTCATTGACAACAAAGTGATCCCTTCTCCATCAGCTACCCCAAAGCCAAATGTCACTACTAACCCACTGCCGAATCATGCCAGGCAAGCTGGGATAAATTACATGTCTCTGGGAGAATCGGAGGACCCGAGTCAGCACATCTGTTTAGCACACCTACCACACCCTCATGTTTCAATAACTGAGGATCAGACGGCATGCTCATTCATGATGATTAGAGGTAGTCGAGACAGGATGAAAGAATAGAATGATAATGCCTGGAAATGGTATCAACCGATAATTCAAGCCTACCAGCAAGAGGAGGAGCGCAATGAAGAAGATGATTGGCTATTGGATTACCCAAGTCGACCTTATGGGTTTGGTCATACACTTGATGGAATCACTCTTCCCTAACTTTTTGAGGAGGAAGTGTACATCGACGAGATACAGTCCTACTAGCTAGTAAGAATCATGTTGAAATCTGATGGGGCCGAGTGGATTAATTTCTGGGCCGCTCAGGAACAGTAAGTGAATTTTATTGAAGAGGACATCTTGGAGGAGGTTGACAATACATGGGCCATTGAAGATGACGAGGAAATAAGGGACTTAAATAATTTGTGGGCGTTCGAAAGCTCTCCGCACGTGGACGAAGTGCGAAAGACTGATAATGTGATGCCGGGATTATGGGATCCCGAAGACAGTGGGGAACCCCTAACTAGAAGTGGACGACATTTTAAACCAGCTCAATTAGAAAGAGGACAGCCAAGTGGTAAATGAAAAGAGATAGAGCAAAAGGAGGAGGATGCTGTACTGAGACAGTTGAAAAAGACACAGGCCAACATCAGTATCTGAGGCTTGTTGATTGCGTTGCATAAGCACAGACAAGCTATTTTGAAGGTATTGAATAAGGCCGGTGTCCCGATAGATGCAACCCCCGAGCAGCTCATTGGGCTTATTCTGTCGGCCGCCGAACCAAAAGTCATTTCCTTTTCTGATAAGGATTTGCCCGCTGAAGGAAAAAGTCACAACAAGTTGCTACACATCACCATCAAATGCCTAGAAAAGTGGGTCCCACCAACCCTCATTGACAACAGATCTGCCTTGAACGTTTGCCCATTGAGAACGGCCGTATGCTTGGGGATGAGGCAAGAACAGTTTACTCCCTACAATCAAGGTGTGCGAGCATATGACAACACAAGAAGGAAAGTACAAGGACTGGTGTCATTTTTCGTCTCAGTAGGACCTTTGGAGACGTCAGTTGAGTTTCACGTGCTAGACGTGCCGGCTTCCTTCAATTTGTTGATGGGCAGGCCATGGTTGCATGATCCAAATATCCAAACAGTACCATCAATCCTTCACCTAGAACTGAAATTGATAAAGAATGGGGTAGTTTTGACTATCCACGGAGAAGACAGCATTCACCCCCAGAGAGGAGGAGAGGACATAACTTTGTTGGAAGTTTAGCATAGTGAAGATGACGTATTACTCAGTGGTTTTTAATTTGATGAAGAACAGTTCGTTCAGATGCTGATGAATGAAGAAGAAAGATATGTCAACCCGCGGGCCGTAACAATGATGAGAAAAATGTTCTTTTTTTCTGGGCATGGGATTAGGACGCAAGCAGTAGGGAATCCCAGAACCCATTTAGGTATTATCGACTTCACTCCGTTTTGGTCTTGGGTACAAACCGACGGGAGAAGATCTGGAAGGGCCTAGAAAGGGACGAAAGGCCAATTATTTTGGGACGCTCAACGGATACTTTGTCAAGGAGGGGGAAGATTTTTCGTATTGTGGTTTTCTAGAACCGTGGATCGACGAAGAGACCAATCAAAAGTTGCCAGAGTTGGAGATCTTTTTCAGCCATTAGCTATCTGACACGGAAGAGGAAGAAACAATGGAAGGAGAGAAAGAGGAAAAGAAGTTTCAGGAAAAGGACTGGGCTAACAAACTTGATGGAGCTGACCTGGGAGTGCTGTTCAATGAGAATATGGCTCAGTTGCGTATAACTGAATCTGGTTGCTTCATGATGGGTTTCAACGCGCCAGCTGATTGCACCAAGCTTATCGTCGATGCTGCTGCAAACGAAATGAAGAATTGGACCATCGAGTTTTGTAATGAGCAGGTCGTTTATCCTGAGTCCGAATTTGAGTTAGAGTCTGTAGTTGAGGGCACATCTGTTGGTGCTCCCCCCTCTGCTTTTATCATCGAGTTTGTAATTCTCTCTGTTTTTAATAAAACGAACGAGATTTTCGATTACTTTGCTTTGTTTGATTTATTTCATACTCTTTCTGACGATTTTGAATTCGACGGGAATATCCCCGAAGAAATAAAACTTTAATAAGAAGAGAAGAAGAAATGCGTGCCCAACCAATAATTAAAGAAACTTTGTCGATAAATCTAGGTAATGAAACTAACCCGCAAAATGTTCAAATTAGTTCTTCTTTATCCTTAGTCGAACAAGAACAACTAAAAATTTTATTAAAAGAATTCAAAAATGTGTTTGCATGGTCTTACGAAGATATGCCTAGAATTGACCCGATATTGTCCAGCACCATATCTCTCTATACCCTGATGCTAAACCGGTCAAAAAAAATTAAGACGGATCAAGCCAGAATGGGCTCTAAAGATCAAAGAAGAAGTTTTCAAACAGATCAACGCTGGATTCCTGATGGTAACCGAGTATCCGAAATGGGTAGCCAACATCGTGCCAGTTTTAAAGAAGGACGGTCGTATCCGAGTCTGTATAGATTTCTGCGATCTCAAAAATGCTAGCCCGAAGAACAATTTTCTACTACCGCATATCGACGTCCTAGTAGACAGTACAGCAGGGCATGCCTTGCTGTCATTTATGGATGGCTTCTCCGGGTACAACCAGATTCTGATGGATCTTGAAGATAGATAAAAAATGACATTCACCACCCCTAGGGGCACCTATTGTTATCGCGTAATGCCGTTTGGCTTGAAAAATGCAGGGACAACCTATCAAAGGGCTGCCACTACCTTATTGCATGACATGATACATTAGGTGGTCGATGTGTACGTGGATGATATGATAGCCAAATCTAAGGATCGGGAAGGCCACATAACAGCTTTGTAAAAATTCTTTGAAAGGATCCGAAAGTACAAGATGCAGCTCAACCTGCAGAAGTGTGCATTTGGAGTCACTGCTAGAAAAATGCTCGGATCCATGATCACTCAACGAGGCATTGAAGTCGACCCTTCGAAGATCAAAGTTATTTTGAAAATGCCTCATCTGAAGACCGAGCGGGAAGTTAGGGGCTTTCTGGGAAGAATCTAGTTTATCAGTCGGTTCATCGCAAAGCTGACAACTACCTGTGAGCCGCTCTTCCACCTGTTGAAGAAGGGAATCAAGTTTGAGTGGGATCGAAAATGACAAGACCCCTTTAATGCCGTACGACAGTACCTATAAAATCCACCTGTTCTAGCTCTTCCCGAACCTGACAGGCCGCTAATTCTTTACTTATCAGTGACTGATTCAGTTATGGAATGTATGCTGGCACAAGAAGGAGAATCTGGAATTGAAAGGCCGTATACTACTTAAGCAAGAAGATGACTGGGTCAGAAATACGATATACACCATTAGAGAAGACCTGTTGGGATTTGGTTTGGGCTTCCCAAAAACTGAGGCATTGCATGCTGTCTTTCACAGTGAATATCATCTCTTGGATATACCCGTTAAAGTATCTGTTCGAAAAGCCAGCACTGATAGTAAGACTAGCCCGATAGTTGCTGTTATTATCTGAGTTCGATTTAAAGTACGTCACCAAAGGCAGGGCAATGGCATAATTCTTGGCCGACCAACCGATTGAATGAGGTGAAGACATTGAGTTTCAGTTTCCTAACGAACAGCTGATGAAAGTCGGGGACGACAAGTGGACTCTATATTTTGATGGCGCATCCAATCAATATGGCTATGGGATAGGAGTCCTCCTTGTTACTCTTGACAACTCACACATCCCCTTGTCATTAAAACTCAATTTTGAAGTTACCAACAATCAGGCTGAATATGAAGCATGTTTAGCTGGATTGGAGGCAGCCTTAGAATTAGGGGCCAGGAAGCTGGAAGTCATCGGAGATTCAGCACTGGTGGTTTCACAGGCAAGAGGAGAATGGAAGGTCAGGGATTTAATTTTGATTCTCTATGATCAAGAATTAGAGAAGTTGATACAATACTTTGAATCGGTAATCTTCACCCATGTGCCAAGACTGCAGAACAAGTTTGCCGATGCACTAGCCACCCTAGCATCCATGATTGACATACTGCTCGGAGCCCAAATGAGGCCCTTGATAATTGAGCAGAAGAGGAGGCCGGCATATGAGATAATAGCCGCCATTGAAGAAAGCACTAACGGCCTTCCATGGTACTTTGACATTCAGAACTTCGTAGAGAAAGGAGAATATCCCAAGTTTGCCAGTAAAAATGACAAAAGGGCAATACGACGACTATTTGTGCAATTTGTCATTTGTGGTGATAGACTGTACAAAAGAGGACATTCTGGGGTTAACAAGCTATGTGTAAACATTGAGAGGGCCAGGAGCTGATAAAAGAGATACACGTTGGAGTCTGTGGGCCACACATGAGTGGTAACATGTTAGCCAAGAAGATCCTACGACAAGGGTAATTTTAGATGATGATGGAGATGGATTGTATACAGTTCGTACGGAGGTGCCATAAGTGCCAGATTCACACAAATCTTATGCACATTCTCCCGTCTCAGCTGTACAACCTGACGTTACCATGACCATTCTCAGTATGGGGCATCGACGTGATTGGCAGGGTAATACTAAAGGCATCCAATGGACATGAGTTTATCTTAGTAGCCATCGACTATTTCACCAAGTGGGTGGAAGTAGCTTCCTACTCGGTATTGAAAGTCTCCCATGTTATTAAGTTCATAAGGCAAAACATTATTTGCCGATACGGGGTCCCACATGAAATTATCTCAGACAATGGTTCACATTTTCAAGGAGAGGTCCTGGATCTTTTTGAAGAATACCGGATAGTGGCTCATAAGTCCTCGCCATATCGACCGCAGACCAATGGAGCAGTCGAGGCAGCAAATAAGAACATCAAAAAAATCCTGTACAAGACAATCAACTCACACAAAGACTGGCCGAAACATCTACCATTTGTACTCTGGGCATACCGAACGTCAATCCAAACTTCAACAGGAACAACGCCATACTCTTTAGTGTATGGGATAGAAGCCGTACTTCTCATTGAGGAAGAAATTCCTTCACTAAGAGTAGTGGCCGATGCCAATATCTCAGAAGTAGAATGGCAGAGGAACCAGATGGAAGAGTTGCTCTTATTTAACGAAAGAAGGCTGCAGGCTCTGTTTCATGTACAAGGTTATCAAATGAAGATAGCTCGAGCATTCAATAAGAAGGTCAAGACTCGGAATCTTGGAGAAGGGGATTTGGTCCTTAAAGAGATCAGAGCTCCTATTTTTGACCCAAGAGGCAAGTTCAAGCCAAACTGGTCCGGACCATTTCTCATTAAAACCATCATGACCGGTGGTGTAGTCATTATTATGGATTTGGATGGCAATATGTTCTCCACTCTAGTTAACCTCGATCAGCTCAAAAAGTACTATCCTTGAGGTAAAAATAGAAAAAAATAAAAGCTCGCCGAGTCGAAAATCGAACAGGCAACTCAGAAAAAGGTCAGAGCAGCCCGCAAGGTCGAAAATTCGAAATGGCGACCTTGGCAAAAGTTAGGGCATCACAAAAGGTGAGTGTCAGCACCCGAGCAAAAACTGAGCCCAAATTACGTTAAGGCCTGATTCCATCTTTTTGGGATACGTAGGCAGCTTATTTTGAGGAGTCCGACCATATTCTTTGTTATTAACCATCTTTGAATCTGAGTAAAACCAATGCAAATTAATTTCTGAATTTTGATAATAAAGTCATTCAAGCTTTGAATAAATTCGAACCATTCTAAACATGAAGTGGGAGTTTTTCATTACTTTAAGCAAGATTACAAAGTTTTTAAATAAAGGGAGGGCACGCAAGTCCCAAACTCTACAAATAAAAAAAGGCTATAAAATTTTCAAAATGAAGTAGAGATCCTCAAACCCTTCTCCTTTTCATTGCATGTTTTCCTTCTTTATCCTTCTCTTCCATGTCTTTTGTTAGCCACACCTTGTACTCAGCAGAAAGTTCAGGACATTGCAGTTCCTGCATCTCCATCTGTGAGCGAGATGGCCAAGCGTCCTGATACGATGAAAAAAATGGGGCCCGCAGCGTAGATGAAAACAGACGATCGTGAATGCTAGGACATATGATCTGACTTTGTCCGAACTGCCGCATAATCCTATGAGGATAGTAGAAAGTAGTTTGACACAGACCAATCAGTAGAACGCCAGGGTGGTGTATAGTGGTCAGAATCATAGCGGGAATCTACCACCAAGAACACTGCCAGGTAATGTCTAGGCCAGTCAGAGTAGAAAGATACTGTCGCCAAAATGCCTCAGTGTCACATATCTGATACCGCGGGCGGTAAAGGAAAGCAGCGGCATTGTGGCTATCAGTGGGAGACATTTGTACAAGATTTACCTTCTCCATCAGCCAGATCTGTAGCAAGAGTTAAAATAGTAAGAGAAAGGCTTTGCAGTATGACAGAGAACTTGATACAGAGGAAGATGTTAAACTCACCTGGTGAAGTAAAGGGCTGCCAGCAAAGGTGGTGGTTTCGCAATGATGAACAGCGTCCAAGCCCAGTAATGTCTCGACCAAAATAAGGGGCACAAAATCCTTTCCCACCCACATTTGACTAGCAATGCCAATAATTGTACAGCTAACTCTCCCATCAGAAGGAATAAGCATATACTGAGTAAGAAGACAGAAGCAAAGCGCATAACGTCGCCGCAACTAAAAACCAAGGTCACTAAGGTCACCGGTAGGACTGAATCTTTCAATCAGCCATGGAATGTCAAGACAGTCACCCAAGGCCAAACGAGAAGCCTCCATCTTAGACAGACCGTAGAGTTGCATCACTTGTTGCCGAGCTGAGAGAAAAAAGGTGGGGACGATAACAGAATTATGCGGAGTCAGGTCCAATGTGGTAGTAAATTCCTCTACAGTGGGGCAGAGTTCTTCAAGGCCAAACCGAAAGACGTGAGACTGTGGATCCCACAGTTGAGTAGCAGCCGATAATAAGGGAATGTTAATCTCTACGGTCCTTAGTGAGAAATGGGCATTCAAGCCAAATGGGGAGAAGTTCAAACGTTCAATGTGGAAAAAAGCTTCAATCCATAGAGAAAGAGGAGAAGCCATCTGAGTCGGAGTAACATCAAATGGGGCCTCCAGGACTATACTTATAAGATTAAAAAAGGCGGGAAATCGAAATTTCGACGGAAGGCCCATTCAAGGTGGCGACCGCCGTCTTAGAACTGGCGACCGCCAACTCTAAAAAGCATAATATAGTGGCATCATTCCTTCTGCCGGTGTGTAGTTTCGAGGATTCGTTGCTACGGTGATTATGTGGAAAACGTTGTATGTGAATTCGGTAAGCAAACTTAATGATGATTTGATCAAAGTCTATAAGTAGTGTCTTGTAAGTGTTCGACTTTAACTTTTAGTGCTCGATTACTTGGAATTGAATTAGTCCTCGTGATTTTTTACTCAAGCTTGATTTTTCATGTTTAAAAGTTTGTGTGTTGAGTTTGTGCTATTTATTTTTTATTTTTTTGCATACCACGATATAAATTAATTAAAAAACTAAACGTAATGTAATTTTTTTATTATTGTATATTAAATAATTTTATTTATTAAAAATATTACATAAACAATGTCACGTACTATTTTCAATACGTATTAAAGTCAAAGAAGGGATGAGAGCCACATTTCAAACACTATAATCGCTTCAAATTTGGGCATCTTTTCATTTAAAACATTTTTTATAATTTAAACGTTTATACTTTTTAGATTACTCTCTTAGTAAGAATTTAAATAATAAAAAACTAACTAAAATATAAAAGATAAAATAAGATGAAAAATAAAATTGGTAAAATGTTTGTTGCAGTTGAAATTACATTAAAAAAAGTTATTGAAAATAAAAAATAAAAACCATCAAAATGTGGCTTTTTCAAAAATCAATTTATTTCAGCATTTTAAAATTATTTTTGGTCAAAAAGCAATAACTGTGGTTTTAAGACAATAATAAAAGCTATCAATTGCAGCTATAAGCTACAACAAACACCCCCTTAATATTAGCTAAAACTAGAAAAGTAAAAAATTTAAAATAAAAAAAAATGTTTGGTTGCAAGCTCGTGATTAGCTTAAGCCAAAGGCCCTGTTTGGGCAAATTTTTGGAGATTTTGCTTATTTTTGTGTTTTTTAAACTTTTTCATATTTTGACTAAAAATGTTACTTTTTCAGCTCATCTCGATGAGATAGTCAAAAAAGTATATTAATTTGACTAAATGGTAAATTATATCACAAAAAGTAAAAAAAATAAATAAATAAAAATGCAATTATTCCAAACGGGACCATTTATAATTATCTTGCTCAAGACTAGTGTATGATGGTAAGCTCAACATTATTGATAGAATATGGCTATTTGGGTGCAAAACTTTACAGTTTGCTACTTGGGAATTTTGATGCTTTTGGGTTTGGCTTTTAATTTTTTTTTCCACTTTTTGGGGTGAGGTATTACGATTTGATAATCCTATTAAATATTCAATAACCATTTTTTAATGACAGCAAACCAAATACAAAAAGTGCTGCTTAGTCTCTGTCTGGCCTAGTTCTTTTTTAAGATTTTTTTACTTAAAAACTTTTTAAAAAGTCCACTTGTTTTGTCCTCCCACCGTAATTCATTAGATTTTTTACATTTATTTTTTTTAAAAAAAACAAAATCAAAAAGCTAACTAAAAAGTCTACAAAAAAACAAGGCCAAACACACGCTTAATGTAGTGTATGAGTCTACCGCATTGTGAAGCTTGTTTGTAGTTTTCACAAAGTTAATAGAATTTTCTTCTTTGTTGATTTATAAAAAAAAAAAAACTATGTAGGCCCTGTTTGGGCTAAATTTTCGATTCTTTGTTTATTTTTGTCTTTTCTAAACTTTTTTCATTACTTGAAATTTTTTTCTTTTTCGAATCATTGAGATCGACCAAAAACTAAAATTTTTTTTATCTTTTGATGAAAAATCTTAACTAAAGACAAAAATAAGCAAAATAAAATTTGAATTGTTGGCTTATTTTGTCTTTTCTGAATTATTTTAATATTTTAATCAAAAAAATTAACTTTTCTGTCTTATTTCGATGAGAGGAGTTGAAAAGTGTAATAATTTGACTAAAGTAACAAAAAAACTTTACTAAAAAAACTAAGTAAAATAAAATAAATAAATAAGCAGGTGTCTCAAACGGGGCCGTAGTCTTGTCCTCGAATAAGGTTATTTTTGCGACAAATCACACATTTAGCCAAATCATGAAATCATGAGAAATGCACAAATTGACTACAAGAATTTACACTTTCAGTGACTAAACAACAAGTCGCTAAAAGTTTAAATTTGATCAACAAAAAAAGTTGGCAAACTAAACTTTTGATCGTCACGTTTGTCACTTATAGATTGTCACCAAAGGGTTTTAGCGACCAATGGGAAAACTCCACTCAACTCGAGATCATTTAGGAAAGTCTTTGGTAGCTAATAATAATGCAAGTGATAACAGTAACAATAATAAAAATAGATTTCTTCATGGGGCAAATTGGGCCAATCGAGTTTTACTTCTTTTGAACATGAAAATTTAATCACATAAATCTTATGTGTTATGAGATTCAACCTCGCATGAGAAGTTTGTCTTGTTTTGTGTATAGCTAACTCCCCTATAATGTGAGAAATCCAAATGTAAAAAATCCATCCACAAACTCAACATTTCAACCTTTTTATATGTTGTCTATAAAGAATCTTCTGTTTCACTAAATTTATATTCATTCTTTAAATCTCGTACTCTCTTAGGCGTCATCAAAATTTGAAATTAATATAATTGAACTTGACTTAGAATTGCCAAAACATATTAGCTTTGAATTACATGAAAAGTATTGCACGGGTTGGAGCAATATAAATACAGTATGTTTACAACAATGGATAAGAATCACTCAAGACTAAATCTAGCCTAATCACAACAGATTATGATATCACAACAGATTGTGATAATAGTTATCTAATATCCCCCCTCAAGGTGACGGATTTCGGGAAAGAATGTTCAATTTGGATAGTAAAAAATTAAACTGAGGTGAGGATACACCTTTTGTAAAAATGTCAGCGACTTGATCTTTGGTGCTCAGATAATAAACTGTTAAGTCACCACGAGCAACTTTATCTCGAATAAAGTGAAAATTAATTTTTATGTGTTTAGTTCGTGCTTGAAAAATGGGATTAGCAGTGAGATATGTGGCACTAATATTATCGCACCAGAGTGTAGGGGGGAGGGTAGACAAAGACCAAGTTGAAATAAGAGAGATTGAAACCATGTGAGTTCGGCAGTGGCATCGGCAAGAGCTTTATATTCAGATTTAGTGGAAGATCTAGCAATGGTGTGTTGCTTACGTGAAGAACAAGAAACAGGATTGGAGCCCAAATAAGTTGGATAGCCGTCAGTGGACTTCCGGTCATCAGAACAGTGGACCCAATTAGCGTCTGAAAAAGCTTAGAGCTTGGTACCGGTGGTGCGAGAAATGAGAAGACCAAGATCAGAGGTTTCGCGCAAATATATTAGAATTCGTTTGACGACTGTTCGGTGAGAAATCATTGGGGAATGCATGTATTGACAGACTTTATTGACAACATAAGATAGCTCGACACGAGTTAATGTGAGGTATTGCATGCTTGCAGCACGCCGATAACCTGCCGATACTGTGTGGGATTAGAGAATGGTTGACCATCAAATTGAGTGAGCTTAGTGGTGGGCGAAATAGGAGTATGAACTCCTTTTGAATCAACCATACCGGTTTTGGTCAAAATATTCATGATGTATTTCTTTTGAGATAAGATGATGCCAGAGGAGTCAGGAATGATTTCCAAACCAAGAAAATATTTGATCGATCCCAAGTCCTTAAGTGAGAAATCACGGCCTAATTGCTTAATAAGAGAAGTAACCATAGAAGAAGAGTTGTCTGTTATGAGAATGTCATCCACATATATACGAACATAGGCATGAATACTGATTCGGATAAAAGGAACAATGAGATGTCTTCCTTTCAACTCTGAAAACCAAGATTGATTAATTGAGTAGTTAAACAATGAAACCAGGTCCGAGGAGCTTGCTTGAGACTATACAAGCTTTCGTGAAACTTACACTCATGGGTGGGGTGATCAGGATCAACAAAGCCTGATGGTTGAGACATGTAGACTTCTTCATTGATGGTGCCATGTAGACTTCTTCATTGAGGGTGCCATGTAAGATTCATTGTTAACATCAAGTTGCCGAATACACTAGCCCTGAGAAACAGCAATTGATAAATAATGCGAGTAGTAGTCGGTTTAACGATAGGACTGAAAGTTTCGGAGTAGTCAATGCCATATTGTTGATTAAATTCCTTGGCCATCAACCGAGCTTTATATCTCTCAAGATAAACATTAGCCCTAGTTTTGATCCGGAACACTCATTTACACCCAATAATATTCATGCGAGATGTGGAGGGCACCAAGGACCAAGTACCATTTCGAATTAAAGCATCAATCTCATCTGCCACAGCCTAACGCCAACTGGGCTGTTTACTTGTGGTAGTGAAGCAGGAGGGCTCACTGGTGTCATAAGGAACAGATGAAGACTCTCGTGTGATAAATAGGGCAAGAGATTTATTTGGTTTGGGATTGGAACGAAGAATCATGGAATGAGTTCAGGTTGGATGGGAAGGAGGAGTGGATTGATCAAGATTAACGATAAGATTAATGCCGGCAAGATTGTAGGCATCAGCTAGGGAGGGGGACGAGGTAAATTGAGAAGAAAGCGGAAGAGGATTCGAAGTGGAAGGGTTATTCGAAGTTGGAGATTTACCGAAAGTAGAATGGTGGCGATGTGGTTGGTTTTGGTTATCCAAATGGGGAAGGCCGGGCGCGGGATGATTCAAATTTTGTGATCTGGGTGGATTTGAGATGGATCGAAAATGAGGGGGTGATTGGGTAGTACCTTCTATTGCATTTTTGTGTTTATTAACTGGTCGTAAAGAAGAAAAACAAAGACATCCAATTACTTTAAGAAAAGAATAATTTGGAGTTTTAGCAAACAATTTTTGAAAAGGACTGTGACATGAATGGCAGTAGACGATAGTTGATTAATAAGGTAAACAGCAGTGGCCAAGGCAAATGGCCAATATTGAGATAGAACACCACTATGAGCAAGTAGGGAAAGACCCATTTCAACGACCTGCCGATGGCGCCGCTCAACAGAGCCATTTTGTTCATGTGTGAGGCCAGGTTAAGCGGAGAATCAATGATGCCATGTTGATCGAAGAATTTATGAAGACTGTGATATTCTCCGCCACAATCAGTTTGGATGGTTTTGGTTTTAATATTAAATTGGTGCTCAACCATAGTTTGAAATTTAGCAAAAATGGAGAATACTTTAGATTTACGAATTAAAGGACAGAACCAATGAGAATTGGTAGAGACTATTTTTATTCAGACCGTGGAGCAGAATTTTCTTGAAGACCTGATCCTTGACAACAAAAGAAGAGAGATGAAATTAGAAAAAACAGAGTTATCTTTGCAAAATTGATGAACATAGAGAATAGGTTTGATCAGGGTAAGAACATGCATAACATTAAATAGGGAAAAAAATAGAAGAAGGGGATTTTAAAAGAAAAGAACCAATGTGAGAAATTGAGAAACCCTTACCATTATCAACACGTAATTTATCTGCACCTCAATACTCATCATGATGAGTGAGATCAGGAGTGACATGGTGAGTTGCACTAGTGTCCGGAAACCAATTATAAAAGAGATGCGTGCCATTGTTGGAAAAGTATGCCATTTGTGCACTAGGAGGTTGAGCATGATTGTAGCATTATTGATAGTTGGTGGCAACAAGATGATTGGTACCATTGCAAATTTGACAATGAGGACAATTGTCATCAAATGAGGTGTGAGAATCTCCGTTCGAGTGATAATGATTGCGACCACCGCCACCACGTCCACGACCACGATAATCAAACTGGTGACCATTGCAACTACGAGTGGAAGGTTGGTGGCGAGAAAAAGCGGTAGAGATACACCGCGTTGAATGAGATGAGCGGTACATATAGACTCAGGTGCAGTCGATATAGTGACAGCCGAGGATAAGTCACTATTGAGAAATTCGTGGCTAAGTAATAATGAATGGAGTTCAGAAAAGGATATAAGATCCAGTCGAGTGGCAACAGTAGTAACCAAATCTTTGAACTTGGGACAAAGGCCTTTGAAAACGTAAATATTAAATTCAGCGAAAGAGATGGGACAACCAGCCGTTGCAAGTTCATCAGAGAATACGGAGTTACTGAAGTGTCATATGAAGTTGGAGAATACGGGTATTGGATAGGGAAGCAAGTGTGGCCTCCAGAGTTGTCCAAATCTCATGATAGGTAGAAAGACCAACGACTAAGGGTAACATATCTTTAGAAAGGGAAGAGATGAGGAGACTCATTATCATCTTATCTTGTTGAACCCAAAAAGCATGCGTTGGATTGTCTTTAGAGGGTGAGCCATCAACTGCAACAAAGGAAGGATACAACTTTGTGCCGTCAACATAGCCTATGAGAGCATGGCCATGAAGAAATGGAATCAATTGTGTTTTCCAATATACATAGTTGGTGGAAGTGAGTTTTAGGGATAGAAAGTGATGAGCACCGGAGAGAGAAGGGGTATATGATTAAGAAACAGCGAAGATGGGTTAGTAATAATGGTTGAAGAAGGTGATGTCGTGGTCATGAACGAGGAAGCCATCAAACGCTCTGATACCAACTTAGAATTGCCAAAACAGATTAGCTTTGAATTACATGAAAAGTATTGCACGGGTTGGAGCAATATAAATACCGTATGCTTTCAACAATGGATAAGGATCACTTAAGACTAAATCTAGCCTTATCACGACAGATTATGATATCACAACAGATTGTGATAATAGTTATCTAATAACTTGTTACTCGTGTGGTTGTGAGGCTATGAACTTCAAATTAATGTAGAGTTAATTTGGATTAGTTTCAGATTGTGGCAAT
This sequence comes from Heliamphora pulchella, assembly GCA_032270985.1. Taxonomy (NCBI): domain Eukaryota; kingdom Viridiplantae; phylum Streptophyta; class Magnoliopsida; order Ericales; family Sarraceniaceae; genus Heliamphora; species Heliamphora pulchella. The sequence goes on from JAULJZ010160123.1 coordinate 33,890, forward strand.
GTGCAAACACTTAGAAGGGGAGGGCAACCAACACAGGCCTACGAGTGGTTACATAAGCTCATGTAAAATACTATTCTGCAACATTAATTACAAAGTTAATCTAGTTCTAACTTCTAAATAAGGGCCTTGTTTCGATGTCTAAAAAAATATATTTTTTTAAATCTTTATAATCTTTAATGAACTAATGCAAAGCTTATAGGCTTTTCTTTTATGGAGGCTTATGATCACTGAAAAGCTAAAAAGTAATAGTAGAACTGCAGCCGGACATTGGTGGATTAGCCTCGTATGACACATCTTCGATTGAAAACAACCTAAAGAATAAGACTCATTGTCGTGGCATGGCCTAAGGCGGTTTGGGCCAAATTGTATCATTTAGACCTCGAAAACTGCAATTGTTTCATTTTAGAATTTATTTCTAGTAATAGTTTTTATTTAGAAATATTTTTTTTTCTAGTACCGCTTATTTTGGCATATTTTTATATGTTTCTAGTAGTTAAATTGGTTGTTTTTATACATTTCTAGTAGTTAAATTTGGGCGTATTGCAAATTTTTTTTTTTGGTAATTTATGCTAATTAGAGCTTTGACGGGATTCTGCTACCTCTCGATTGTTTTCTCTTTTGCTTAGGGTTTTATTTTTATAAACAGTTATAATAAGCCTTAGGGCTCATTATTAGTTGTTGATTAATAAGAATTTTAAACTGTTTTTCTCCTATCTTCGGTTATTTTGGAGAGAATATCTCTAAGGGTTCTAAATTTTAGTATTTCTGTTGATCTAGCTAATACGTACACTTTTCTACGTCATGAACTTTTTCAAATTTGGCCTAAATTTTTATTGTTTTCCTTATCTATAGAAATTGGAAAAACAAAAAAATTTCACCAAAATATCAAAAACTAGTTCTAAAAAGAAAAAAAAAGGGTAGGTTTTTAGCAAATATATAGTTTGTTTTTGGTCATTAGTAAACGTTTTGCCATCTAAACTTTGCCGTGATCAGTAACTAACTTAAAATTAGTTTTGTTTTATCCAAAATCCTTGTTTGCTAAATTAACCTTTTTAGTTAGATTTTTTAAAATTTGTTGATTGGATAAAAAGTTAACTCTTTTATTTTTTATTCAAATTGAACAATAATGTCGTTGTTTATCGATATAGTTGATTATAACAATTGCATATAGTTAATGTTAGAGATGTCAAAATTAGTTAGTCTGTTAGAGTCTGTTAGAGTTAGTTTCTGCAAGAGTGTAGAGATTCCATTTACATTTTTCTATCAATGCTAATATGGTATTCGAGCGTTCTTAAGATGAAAGTCTCTCACGATCCTATCTTTGAGCAGTCCCAACATGACCTCATCTTCTACGAGTTCTCCCTTAACTGTTTCTTTGAAAAACACTTCCTCAGTATCTTTACCTTCTTCTTTATCCTTTTTAATCACCAATTTTCAATCTTTTGTTACTGTTAAACTCGAAACTTCAAACTATTTTGTATGGAAAACACAAATCGAAAATGCTTTTCGTGCGAATTCACTTTTCGAATACCTTGACGGATCGTTTAACATTCCATCTTCTGAAATTGTTGATGATTCTGGAACTAAAATTCCAAATCCATATTATCTTGCATGGCAAGTGATTGATCAAATGTTGCTTTTATGTATTACGGCGATCATATCTCCTACTGTGTTGCCACACGTAGTTGGAATCAGTCATGCGTTTCAGATCTGGTCTGCACTTGAATCAAAATTTAGTTCGCTATCCAGATCTCATGTTCATGACTTGAAGAGAAAGCTGTATCATTTGAAGAAAACTTCGACAATTGAGGCGTATATTGATAATATCAAAGAAATTACACAAAAATTGGCAGCCACATGGTCTCCTATTGATGAAGGAGATTATTTTTCATACGCTCAATGGATTACCTGATGAGTTCAACTACCTTAAAACTACAATTCGTGCTCGTGATGGTCCAGTTACATTCTCTGCGCTTGCTTATTTGTTAGTTGCTGAGGAGTTACACATCTCTCCACCAGTCTCTCTGAACTCTTCCTCCGTTTTGGTTGCGGCGACCAATTCCAATTCTTTTCGATCTTCAGATTTTCGCGGAGGTCGCTTTTCTACTAGATCTAGAAGATATAAATTCTCTCGTGGTAGATCTGATCCTAGAAGTAATTTTCGAGGCAACCAGTTCAAAACTCCATGTCAGATTTGTGGACGATTTAATCATACTGCTATAACATGTTTTCATTGTCTTAATCTGCAATATTCTTCTCCTGTGGTTTCGTCTGGTTTGCTGAAATCTCCTCAAGCTATGATCACATTTGTCCCGCATACTTCGAATTCTCTGCCTCCACTATCATCGTCTTCGCCTATTTCACCAACAGCTACTCCTTGGTACTTCGATTCTGGAGCAACTTCACATGTGACTCAGAGTGTTGGTAATATTTCTGCACGTCAACCTTATTCAGGTTCTGAGTCTGTTAGAGTTGGTGATGGTTCATCTTTTCCTATCTCATACACTGGTGCTGGTATTCTTTCCACTCCTGTTCAATCCTTCTCATTAGATCAGTTGTTGCATGTCCCTTCTATCTCTCATAATCTTATTTATGTGTCTAAATTTGCCTCTGATAATCATTGTCGCATAATTTTTGATGCTACTAGTTTTGTTATTCAGGATATTCTAGCAAATCAGATTCTCCATCATGGTCCTTGCAAAGAGGGGCTGTATCCCCTTCTTCCTTCAACTGACTTTGCCACTGGTTCTCAAGCTTTTGTTACAACCATGGCTTCGTCCAATAAGTCTGTTGTGCCTACTCAGTCCAATAAGTCTGCCAATGCTTTGCTATGGCATCAACGGCTTGGTCATCCAACTTTTCCTTTGTTTCAAGCTCTTTTAAAACAATATGCTTTTTCTATTTCTTGTACGCATTTTACCTGTTATCATTGTCATATGGCCAAAAGCCATAAACTCTCCTTTTCTGCATCTTCCACCACTTCTGTTGCTCCTTTTGAGCTTGTTCATATGGATGTTTGGGGTCCATCCCCGGTGCCTTCTTTTAGTGATTTTCGTTACTACTTACTTGTTATTGATGATTATACACGGTTTACTTGGATGTTTCCAATGCAGTATAAATCTGAGGTACCACAACTCATTCAATAATTTCATAGTTTTGTTCAAACTCAATTTTCTTCATCCATTAAAGTTCTCCGATTGGATAATGGTGGTGAATTCATTAATAAGACTATGTCTTATTTTTTTTCTCAATTTGAAATTGTTCATGAGTTGTCTTGCCCTCGCACACCTGAACAAAATGGTGTTGTAGAGCGCAAACACCGGCATCTTATTGAAACCACCATCGCTTTACTTCAACATGCTCATTTACCTATTCAATTATAGTTGGAAGCTTTAACTACTTCAGTTTTTCTCCTTAACAGACTTCCTCATTCATTTTTGAAGTATCAAACTCCTTATAAACTTTTGTTTCACAAAGATCCTAATTATTCTATTCTCAAGTCCTTTGGGTGTTGCTATTTTCCTTGGCTTCGACCTTATTCTTCTAATAAACTTCAATCTCGCTCCACGCATTGTATTTTTCTTGGGTATTTTACCTCTTCTAAAGGGTATAGATGCTATGATCCCGTTTCTGGTAAACTCAACATTTCTCGTCATGTTCGCTTTCTTGAAATTGATTTTCTATGTTTATAACTTTCTGCATCTCATTTAAATTCTATTCCTTCTTCTTCTGTTCCACTTTCTAGTGGTGTTTCTCCTACTTCCATTCCTTCCTTTACCTTCCCTACCTTTCATGATCTCCGTCCTGCTCCCTTTCATCCCACCTCTTCCACTATTGCTGCTTCTCCACATACTGCTACTTCTTCTTTTCATTCTCCTCCTATTCCTCCTGCTCCTCCTTCACCTCTTTCCAATCTTTCTTCTCCTATATCCTCTGCTCTTGTCCCTACACCTATTTCTGTTCATCCTATGCAGACAAGGTCTTAGGTTGGCACTTTTAAACCCAAAGTTCATTTCTCTCTGTGTTCTACTCAATCTCCTCTTCCCCTTTCCGAACCTAAATGTTTTTCTGAGGCTGTTAAGTCTTCTGCTTGGCGATTAGCAATGTCTGAAGAATACGATGCTCTTATGGCTCAAGGAACTTGGATTTTGGTTCCTTCTCCCTCCGCTGCTAGTATCATTGGTTGCAAATGGGTATATAAAATTAAGCGCTATTCCGATGGTTCTGTGGCTCGCTACAAAGCTCGGCTAGTGGCTCAAAGAAATCAACAAACCGAGGGTCTTGATTACACTGAAACATTTAGTTTGGTAGTTAAACAACCTACTATACGCATTGTCTTGTCTTTGGCTTTAGCTCACAAATGGCCTATTCGTCAACTAGATGTGTCGAACGCTTTTCTTCATGGACATATCTCCAAGGAAGTATACATTAAACAACCTTCTGGTTTCGTTAACTTTGACTTTCCTCATTATGTTTGCAAACTCCGCAAAGCTTTATATGGGCTCAAACAGGCACCTCGGGCCTAGTTTGCTCTGTTTTCGGATTTTCTTCTTAGTCAAGGTTTCTCTCAAAGTTTGGCAGACCCTTCTTTGTTCACTTTCAAATAGGACTCTACTATTCTCCTCGTCTTGTTTATGTCAATGACATATTGGTTACTGGCAGCTCCTCTTCGCTGTCACTCATCTTATTACAACTCTTAGTTCGGCCTTTGTTATGAAGGACTTAGGTCTCTTACACTATTTTTTGGGTGTTGAAGTTCATGCTCTACCTGATGGCTATTTTTTATCCCAAACCAAATATGCCTCTGATCTTCTCGTCGAAGCTGGGATGGCTGATTGTACCTCATGTGCTTCCCCTTCTTCTCTTAAAACTGCCTCTTCTGACATTTCTACTTCCTTTTTTGGAAATCCTGAATTCTATCGCCACATTGTGGGTTCTTTACAATACTTAACTCTTACTCGACCTGAGATTTCGTTTGCTGTTAATGTCGTGTGTCAGCATATGCATCATCCTCAGTTACATCATTTTGTGGCTGTTAAACGTATTCTCCGATATATTAAAGAATCTCTTTCTCAAGGCTTGAGATTCACTGCTGGTTCCTTTGATGCCTCTGCCTACGCTAATGCGGACTGAGCAGGTGATCATGTTGATCGCAGATCTACCGGTGGTTTTTGTATTTTTATGGGCAATAATCTCATATCTTGGTCGGCTAAGAAACAACATACGGTTGCTCGATCTTCTACTGAGGCTGAATATAAGTCACTTGCTAATACAGTTGCTGAGGTTCTCTGGATTCAACAGGTTTTCAAAGACTTGTTTATTACTACCCCATCTATTCCAGTGGTTTGGTGTGACAATTTGTTTGCGATTGCATTGGCCTCTAATCTCGTTTTTCATGCACGGACCAAAGATGTTGAAGTGGACTTCCATTTTGTGCGTGAAAAAGTCGCTCAAGGTTTGATCAAAGTGCGGCATATCAGTTCAGTAGACCAGCTTGCTGATATTATGACCAAACATTTGACTTTTCATCGGTTTAAGCTGCTTAAGTCCAAACTGATGCTTGTGGATCTCTCTTCTTCTGTTTCGTAGCTCTCCCCTCATCAGTTTGCCAGGGGGTGTTAGAGATATTAAAAGTAGTTAGTCTGTTAGAGTTAGTTTTTGCTAGAGTGGTTAGGACAGCTGTAAGTCGGTTAGAGTTTCACCTTTGTATATATATGACCTTGCAATAATAAACTGTGTAGAGATTCCATTTATATTTTTCTATCAAAGTTAACAGTTAACATTAATAGTAAACAAGTTATATATTTAGTAAGGAGTATTATTACAAGTAAAGAAAGGCAGTCTCAACCTATGCTAAGGGAGATTGGCCAGAGTTAAAGCTCTAACAACCTTTTGGGTGAAAGCATGCATCTAAAGCATCCCCTTTTATTCTCAGTAAATGATTTCATTTTTAACATCAAAAAGCTGTATTTGGAGTAGAGACTGGGATGATTTATTGTTCAAGTTATGATGTATGCTGGTTGGGTCTGCTGAGTATGGTTGTTGCTGGGTATTGTTTGGGCTGAGATGTGATGGATGAGCTGGCTGCAATGTGTCTCAAAAGTGTTGTTGCTCAAAAGAAGCCTTTACATGTCCTTTCGTCTCAAAAGTGTAGTCTCTGATGGGATCTCTTGCTGGCTGGATAGTTGAGTCAAGTGCTGAGAGGTTGCTCCTGTTTGGTTTGGTGCAGTGGAGGTGTTGTTGTGCATTTGCCGCCTTGGGTGCCATGGGTTGTGCTTTGCTGTTGTGATTTTAATTGCTTTTGTGCATTGGTGCTTGCTGAACGTTGGGTTATGCTGCTGTACTTTGATGAGTGGCTGCCTAGGCATTGTTAAAGGCAGGCTTTGGTTTTGATGTTTGTTATTTTCATGGCGTGTAGGTAGTTTATGCTTATATTCACTTTTAGGTTGGTTCCTTATCAGCTTTGGAGTTTTTTGTCTCCTTGAGAAAGTTTGACGTATCTTTTTAAGAGAGTTATTTTTCTTTATACGTTATTCTTTCTTTTTATATATAAAAATTTTTCATTTGCCGATCAAAAAAAAAAGTAAGAAATATTATTATCTTCTAGAATGAAGTGAGAGATCGGATATCTTAGACTTGGTGTTTTAATTTGGCTTTTAATTTTGTTTTTTAGCTTGTCAATTTTTTTTGTCAAATTGAGTCTGCTGTTTTTTTAGTTATTGGAAAGAGTAAAAAAGAGAGCTTAGCAGCCAACCAGTTAGATTTCACTAATTAAGAGTTGTAATAAAAAGTAAAAACGTTTGGTCCAAATATGAATAAATCTCAAAAAACACGATTTTTTTTTAAAAAGTCAGCCATTTCAGAAAGACCAAGCAAGAAGTGAAGCTACAATCATTTTATACCCGACCGGCCGGGGAGCCTTTTCAAGGGTAAGAAGGCGGAGCAGTGCACCAAAAAGGGGGCGCCACCGCCGGATTGTAGTTGTCGAGGCTGAAAACATAGCTGCCCTCCGCCATCTGCTGGTGGCTGGTTCCCCCAAGTCTGCCGGAGCTTCGGTTTCCGACTGATGTGCTCTCCCCTGTCTCCTGATCTCGAGAGATTTCTGTGTAGCCCTTGGAGACTTTATTCTTGGTGCAGGGTTGCTCCTTGAGCATGGCCTTCAATGCTAGAACCTTTTAAAACCATAGAAAAACCATAAATTAGAATCGTTTGATTGTATTAAGTTGTTTAGTCACCAACTCCTCTAAAAATTTAACATGTTAAAAAGATAAGTAACTTTATTATTTATATCCTTAACACACTTCTTCACATGTGACCTGAGTTTTCTTTTTAAGTCCGCAAAACACGTGCAAATAATTTTTTAATTATTTGATGGACGGTTAGGCTTCAAGTTTGAATATAGACTTTATTGATTATGCTGATTTTATGTTAAATTATTAATTACCAACTGATTATTTAAAAGCTTAAGTTAGTTAGAGAGAGAAAAAGATAATTTTATTATTTATATCCTTAACAGATCGAGTTTCTTATAGTTCTATTAAAATCAAGCCAGTTCCTTTTCAGGTTAATAAAATAATCAATTTACTTATATAGGCTCCATAAGGTTGGCTGTTAAAAATTATAATTTAGCTAACCTATAGCTCGATAAAAAATTTAAAAAAACTAAACATATGTACTTATAATTTTTAGTTTGTTAACTTTTAATTTCTAAATCAACAAACATAGTTATGTTATTTGAAGTTATAAATATAAAACTGTAACAAATATTCATAACTTTTATTTAAAATTATAATTACATTTTTAATTTATAATCTTTAAATTCATAATTTCACCTACGCATATATGTACCGATTAGATGTTATGGCAGATGTAACCAAACCCTTCTTCTAGTGCAATAAACATATATCTTAAAATGTTTCTATTTCTGTTGGGTGTGGGGCTAGTATTCTGTAAATTCATATATTTAATATTTTATTTATATATATTTGGACTGGAATAAAATTATAAATCCAAAAAAAGTCTAATATATGTAGAATTTTATAATTATATGAGTAGCTAAAATTTTATGGTTTGTCTATAAATATGAGCCTTGTCATTATAGTAGTTGTGTGGAGATTTAAATCAAATGAGTACAGATATAGAGAGAGATGAAAAAATACTAGAACCACGATGTGACCTTTGAGTGGGAAGACATTATTTGTTTCAAGACTCGAGTTATGGGTGCTGGATCTTTTAGTTTCTGCACTATTTGATTGGATTTGAGATTATTGTGCTAAGTATCTTGTATTCTATAGAGTCTATTTTCTACGATTATAGTACATTATCTCTCTCACCCGTGGACGTAGGTAGATTGTGCGGAACTACATTAATTCTTGTGTAATTTCTTTTCTTTGGTTTATGCATGGTTGTACTTCCGTTGCTATCAAGGATTGTTGATTTAATCCCAACCAATGGTATTAAAGCCGATAATTGAAGATTTAAAACCGCGGTAGGAGATCAAAGCACATATATATTTTTTATTTCGGTTCGTATAGATTAAAATATTATATTTGCACCCAAAGAGAAAGAAAAAAAGAAGAAAAAGAATCATATTAGTTGTTGATTGCTTGGTTGGGTTTTAATTTAGTGCGGTAATTGATTTTATATCGATGATTTGAAACTTTTCTTGCTATATTTGCGGTTCGTATATATAGCAAAAAGGTTTAAAGAGAAAGTGTTTTCAAAGGTTTTTGAGGTGTTGCAGATTCATCAGCACGATCAAAATTTTCATATTCTAAATAGTTAAATGAGATTGGTTAGATTTGGCATAAATCGCGTTTGATCAAGGGCGACCAAGTTTGATTGTAGGTGATCAGAGATAATCAGAAGTAATTTGGTTCAATCAATGGCAAAAAGCTAATCATCAATGGATGCAGTTAGAATTTTAATTATCGGTGGAATCAAGTTAAACAATAATTTCATAATTCGACAGATGATTAAAAATCAATACACCTCCATGAATAGATGAAGTGATGGTGGATACCTAGGCGAATAGGTGTCGGGCATCTAGGTGTATAGGTGCGAGCCCTACTAGTTCGAGTGTGACGGATTGACAACGACAATAGAATCAATATCGATACCGGTTATCTTCAAGGTACTTTGCAGAATTCGATTCAAGGTGTAGATTGTTGGGTGTGTGGCTAGTATTCTGTGGAGCCATATAATTAGTATTTTATTTATATATATTTAGGTTGGGTTAGAGTTATGAATTCAAAACAAGTCCAATATGTGTAGAATTTTATAATCATATGGGGGTTATAATTTTAGAGTTTGTTTATAAAAAAGAATCTTTTCATTCTAGACGTTGTGTGGAGAGTTAAATTAAAGAAGTAGAAATGTAGGGAGAGATAAAAAAATACCAGGGCATCGCTTTTGAGCGGAAAAACATAATTTATTTCAAGACTCGAGTTATGGGAGTCGGGTTTTGAGGGAGATTTTTGGTCTCATGATTGTACATTCTACAGTTACAGTGAATTATCTTTCTCATTCGTGGACGTAGATAGGTTGTGTCGAACTACATAAATTTTTGTATAATTTTTTTTTGATGTGTGCATAGTTGTACTTTCGTTTACGATGGGGAATTATTGATTTAATCTCAACAACTTCGTAGAGGTGTCTCAAGCCATTTTTGAGGAAAATTAGTCAGGCATGATTTTTTACATAGTCAATTATTTTATTTAAAATATACTTTTCTCTTTTTTAAAAGAAAAATTACAAATTAGAATTTTATATTATATACTCAAGTTTGCTAGGTTACATATCTATCAAGATCATTATCTATTGGTGAATTAATTCCTCTATAAATTAAAACAACATATCTTGGTGAATGATGATTGATAATAATTTTTTTCTTTACTTAAATCACACAATAATCATAACATTCACAAACAAAACAATTATAATTAATAAATATAATATATATAGCACATTTTCTTTTGAAATAGGTAAAAATTAAAGTATAATATATATAATAATAAAAAATAATGTAAAACATATCTGTTTTAATTTGAAAATTAAAATGATTTTGGAGTTTGTTATGTTTTTAACCCTTACTTTTTTTTAGATAATATATATTCATAATATGTATATATACTATAATAACCGAGGTTCCTTCTTCACATAAGACTCTAAGAAAGTACTTCGCTTGTGCGCCTAGCGGTTAAACCGCCCTTGCTTCTCTGCAAATAAAACTTATATGCCATGTTTGGTTAGGGGTTTAGGAATTAAGTTCGGATTTGAGAACATAAGAATAGGGATTAGTTTAGATTGGAGTCGACTATTTCACTCAAAATAAGTGATAAGGCATATTCCTTATCCTTCTTAATTTATTTTTTCCTTAATCAAATACAATTCAATACAAAGTAAATTATTATTATTCTTATTTTTAATAGTTCCATTACTAATAATTCAAATATATTATTAATCTTATAAATCTAACTCTTCAACCAAATATAACCATAAATAACAAGTAATACTATATAAATAAACCTTCCATACTTAACTACGTAGCTTTTGTGGTCATCTCTTTAGAACTCAGCAACCCTTTTTTTATAATGTCGAAAAAATTAGGGTGATTCAACCCAAGTCTCATTTGAATGACCTGTTTTGGATAAATTCCGTTTGAAGATTTATTTTTAGTTCCCAACGGCTCTTAAAAAAAGGCTTCCTTTTTACTCGCTTAGGGCTTCTCATTATGTCATTTTCCTTGGTTGCTCCTTACCATTTTTTCTCCCATGTAATTTGCAAAAAATGAGAACCTCCCATTAAAAGCAGTAAATGCAAAAAACGAGAACACCTAACTTACATGGTTAAAATAGTCTCATTTTTCACAAAATATTGATGTGTTTTGATAATCTCTTCTTCTAATCAATCTCTTTTTAACTATTTTCAATTTAGAAAATGAGGAGTTTTTTAAGCTTAAGTATGTGGTCTCATTTTTATGCAGAGAAGCTACTTTCCGTGCTATGATGTCAAATGAGTATCATCTCATTTGATCATTGATAGCAAATGACAAAACAAAATATGGTAATGGGAAATGTTAAAATGGTGATCCCTATCAATATAAAGCTTTTATATATATCTGAATCACTAATTCAAACAATAAAGGATAAAAATGCGGACATTTTGCTGAAAAACTAAAAAAGGGGACTTAATAGAATACGTAACTTTTAATTGAAACTGATCCATAATCAACTTCTTACAATAGGACTCGATCCCAATTTACGCAAAAAATTACTGCTACTTCATTTCGGATGAGCTTTCTAGATTAAATTTATGTTTATATTAAACTTTCCTTAATTTGATCTATTTATATTTGGTCAAAATATTTATTTTACTGGTACAATGGTGATCAAGTTTGGTATCGATCAAGTTAGGTACCACCATCTAAAGAGTGCATTCAGACTTGTTTGTTTATCCAATCTCCGGTAGAATTTTTTTACGTGAAACCTACTAATTTTTAGACTCGTTTGTTTTTCGAATTATTTATGGAGATATTTGTTAGATGTATGTCTTATATTATGTGGATTCGTATAATTAACGTTTCATAATTATATATGGTTAGAGTTTTAGAGTTTTATAACTACATGGTGGCTAAGGTTTTAAAGTTTTTGCCTATAAATGTGAGTCTTATTATTTTAATAGGTTTGTGGAGAGAAAATCAAGGGGTAGAGATGCAGGGGGAGGTAGAAAAATACCATGAATACGGGAGTGACTCTTGAGTGGGGAAACGGGATTTGTTCCAACGTTCGGGTTATGGGTGTCGAGTTTTGGGTTATTTTTAATCTCGTGATTGTACACTCTACGGTTACAATGGATTATCTCTCGTACTCGTGGACGTATGCAGGTTGTACCAAATTACGTAAATTCTTGCGTGATTTTTTTTGTGTGCATGATTTTGTTTCAATTTGCGTTCGGAGATTGATATTTAAATTCTAACAATATTGAATATGGTGAGATTATAAATAGAATTATATAGAATAAGTTATATGATAGAATAAAGAGAGAGAATAAATAATTAGATATGATAAGAAATTAAAAGAATCGGGATTGATATATAAATAATACACTAAGATTGATAAATAGTTTACATAAATATTGCACAAGATGAAATTATGTACATAATAATATTATTTATACTATGTTTACTTAAAATGAGATAAATAATTGAAAAAAAGATATATTGATTTTTAACTATTAAATTAAGTAGGAAAACATTCAAAAAATTTAATTTTTACAATATATTATAGTACTGATTATCTTCTATGTAATCTCACATAAAATTACACCAGAATTAGATCTTCTCCTGTAATAGAGATTTTCATTGCGTCAAAATTACTTCGTATTATATTATAAAGTATTTGATTTTTAAAATTAATAAAATTACATCATTTTATGTTAATGAAATATTTCATTAGAATTGACAAATTCACAACATAAAGCAATGGGTTGTTTGGCGAAGCTATTGTTAGTAGTTTTTAACTTCCTACTACTAATTTTAACTATAAGTTATAAGTTTTTTTAAATATCCACAACTTCTATTACAATTTATAATTATTTTTTCTTTTATTTCAGCTACAAGTTATAATTTTTACTAAATACTCACAACTTTTATTACAAGCTACAATTTATAAGCTATTAATTTCAATAATACCAAGCACGTAATTAAAAAATAATAAAAGCTTCCATACATTATTGTAATAGGGAGGATCAAGATTCATGCCAGATCTTGTGATAAGAAAAATGGTCCATGGCAGTAATGAGCTCCATATACACATTTCTCTACCCTATAAACTATTCAAAGAAATGGAGGTGGAAACCTTAAAGAATGTGAAATGAAGAAGCTGCACCTTGTCTATACCTCACCTGTTTTTCTTTTTCTTTTTTTGGAAAATCATTAATACAGTACTTACAAATAAAAAAAGAAAAGAAATGATCATATTAGTGACCGCTCCCTAGACAGTGATTAATAAGTTTATAAAGACAAAAAAAAATAATATTAATATAATTTTAGAGACAGTGATTATGAGTTAAAGGCAAAAAAAAATTATATCAATACAATTTTTGGAGATAAGACCCTATTAATTTCACAAATACCCATGTATTATTTATCTATTAACCACCGCATTTCACCTGCGCTTATTAGCATTATCCCAAGAGGAATATAGATCTCGGGTTAAATTTTAATAAATTTTCTTTTTTATGCCTTTTAAAACCTTTTTTTATTTACTGACTAAAATTTTATATTTTCTTAAATCGTTTCGATGGCATGAAGTTGAAACGTAAATTTTTTGTTCAAAAAATGAAATTTTTTTTCTAAAAACTAAAATAAGTAATATAAAATTTTGCTTATTTGCTTATTCTAATTTTTTTTTAAATTTTTATATTTTGATAAAAAAAAATATACTCTTTTAACTCGTTTAGATAAGAAGAGTCAAAAAATAAAATAATTTAATTAAATAATTAATAAATTATTAAAAAAAAACAATTATTTTAAACCGGGCCAAGGAACCCTACGCACGATGCATGTAGAGAGAGAAGAGAGAGAGAGAGAGATTGTACGGAAAGATGCTAACCTCCTCTTGGAGCATCTGCTTCTCCCTGCAAACCACATCAAATTCCTGTTTGAGCGCATCGTACAACCGCTCGAGCTGTTTGGCCTTCCACCTCGCCCGCCGGTTCTGGAACCAAACCGCCACTTGCCTTGGCTGCAGCCCCAGCGCCCTCGCCAGCTTCATCTTCTTCTCCGGGTCCAGCTTTTTCTCCTCCTGAAAACTGCTCTCCAGCGACTCTAACTGCTCGCTCGTCAGCCGCTTCTTCTTCAATATCTCCTCCTCCTCATGAACCTCATGATGCCCGTAACTCTCCTTCTCCAGTATCACCCCTTTCACCGCCGCCCGTGACGCCACCTGCGCCGCCGCGGCTGCCTGGTACCTCGTCTCTAAACCTGGAATCAGAAGAATCAACCAAGCAATCACCCATTTGCGCGTTCGTGTTAATCCACTGCTAGTCTGCTACTGCTAGGGTTTAAAATGCCTGACGTTACTTACCGTTTCTAAGTCTATGATATCGATATTTACTAATATATTAGTCGTGTTAATTATCAATAAATAATTATTTGATCAATGCCACCAATATATCAATTAGTTCCGCAATTTAGAACCCTACTCACCACAATAATTCTTGAAGTGATTACCAACTTGCAGTAGTATTATGATTAAGCATATGCACCATCTCTCTCTCTCTCTCTCTCTTAAGGTTTTAAATATCAGTTGTTATTTTGAATTATATCTGTTTGTATGTATCAAAATTTTAAATATTAAAAATTGATATTTATCAATGTATCGACTCATGATGTTCATATAGACACACCCAAGCGGAGTAGATGGGAACAATCACCTCCTTAAGTTCGAAAATTTTTATCCTTAAAGTAGTATTTGTCCCAAATATTTTAAAATTATATATATTCATTCCAAAACTTTAACAAAAATATAATATCCATCTTCTAAAAAGATAGCAACAACTTTTTGCCCTCCTTAAAATACAATCCTGCATTAGCTCCAGGTATCAACTGATATATAATTATATCACTTGTATTAATGCGTCTTTCAATACCCTAATTTAGAACCCTAGCATATACATAAATCTCTAAAGGAATCTACATGTATAGTAGCTATTATAATACATCAAAATCGATAAAGAAACCAAAAAAAAAGAAGAAGCGATGATAAATGAGGAGGAGGAATTAAGTAGAGGTAGGGAGTTTTGAGTTTACCTGGATAGTGGTGGTCATAGACGTTGGGGTTGTAGAGGAAGCTTAAGGAACTCTCTGGCCGAGAAATGAAAGGGGGTCTAATTAGGTTGCCATTCCAATCCATATTTTAGCTCTTCTCTCTGATGATCTCTGTCTCTTCACTTCGGTTTATCGCAAAACCTATCTCCATTATGTATATATAATTACATATATGGGCATTGCTCTTCTTCCAGTTGGCTGGACCACAATCACAGAGAGAGAGAGAGAGAGAGAGAGAGAGAGAGAGTCTGTGTACACAGAAAGAAGCGTGGCACAACAGTTGTACTTTTCAGTTTTTAGGTCTCTTTTTGGCCCGCATCAAAAGGAAATCGACACAGCAGTTGTAAGTATTAAAGTGTGTGGAACTTGATAAAAGTACTGTATATTGAGTTACGACAATGTTGGGAGACGTATTGGATAAAGGTATAATAACAACGAAACTCACAAGCTAGTTTAAATTAGAGATATTCTTTCTAACAACAAATATAATAAATAAGAAAATTTTTAATAAATTTTATTAAAATGCAACTATTGAATAGAACTACGTACGACTTATTACATTGTATTTATAGTGGCCGAACCCTAAACGAATAAAAAAACCATCAATTAGGTGGCACAATTAACTGCGAGGAGATAGTGTACATAATCAAACTGAAAATAGGGCTGTGGTCAAATGAATACTTGAAGGATAGAATCACTAGGGTAGAGGAGATCATTTTCAACCTAGGGGTGGCTCTTCACTAAGGGCCTAGGTCGTTTTAAGTTAGTTTCTCACCAACTAGGAGTATGACACTGCTGTAACTCGTACTGTTTTGTTTTCACTTAGTATCATGTGTAATGGAGTCTTTGTATATCCTTCTACATATATAATATGTTCTTTTTCCTGTTAAAAAAATACAAAATTAAGAAGAAATTACTAAAAATAGAAAATTAACTTAAGGCCAAATTTGAATACTAAAAACATAAAGAAACGTGTCGAGACAAACTATATTTAAAAAAGAAATTTCTAAAAAATGTTATTACTAAAAAAAAAGTTTCCTAAAATGAAAATATTACAAATTTCGAGCCTAAACAATAGAATATGACTGAAAATTAGCTTATGAAATATCAAGGCAATCAGTGTTGTTCATTGGGTTTTTTCCAATTGAACATGGATATTTCGAGCCTAATTTGCCAACGTTGGCGGGTCGTACCTCTACTATCACATTTTAACTTTCTAACAATCGTAGCTTTCCATGAAAGAAAAGCACATGAACTCTGCAGGACACCAAAAATACAATTTCGATATAGCTTTTCATTCTTCGTTATAGTAAAATTACGGTGAACGTAGCTCTTATTAGATGAATCATATAAATCTTGTGTTTTACCCTTATCTTTCGTTTTTTCTTTTTGCAATTGCCTCTCATAAATCTTGCATAAAGTTTGTTATAGCCCTAATGGTCTGTTTGTTTGTCCAAATATTAAATGAGAGGATATAGAAGAGTAAAGGGATATATGATATTATGGGATTAGAATTGCATATATAGTACTTAGAAGCTAGGTGGAGTTATATATACTATGGGTCCATATATATATAATCTTTGTTTAGTATATGAAATAGTATTGGATAAGAGAAAATGAATTAGTCTTGGTCTTTGAATTAAAGATGAAAGTATACTCAATGGTGGAAGATATGTACTATCTATAAATAGATATGAAAGCAAGAGAAGTTAGAGAGCTAAAAGAGCAACACAACATACTTTTTCTGAAGTTGTTATTCAACCGACTTAATCTTCATAGTAGTCTCCACATTTCCTTTATACACATCTCCTTCTTTTCATTTTACAAAGCACTGCCAGACTTAATCTCCCAATTAGTTATAACAAAAACAACTAATTACAACTGGCATTAACTAACTACAGCTGGTAGATTAAGTGTATTACTAGTATCCCTTCTCAGACTCATGGGTGGTAAAACCATGAGTTTGGATAGAAGACGTGAAAATCAAGTGGAGGAAAGACATTTTGTTAGAATGTAGGCAATTTGATCTTCAGATAAAATAAATTTGACAAGAAGATCTTTATTAACGACTTTTTCCTGAACAAAATAATAGTCAATTTCAATATGTTTGGTGCGTGCATAAAAGACAGGATTAGATGCCAGCAAAAGTGCAGAACCGTTATCACACCATAGAACTGGTGCAGTATGAAGAAAGATATGAATATCCTTAAGAAGCATGCAAAACCAATAAAGCTCAGCTGCAGGCGATGCTAGGGACATATATTCAGCCTCGATAGATGATTTGAAAATGGTAGATTGCTTTTTGGAAGACCATATAATTGGATTTGAACCAAGAAACGAGCAAAAATCAGAAGTACACTTACGATCAACAGGATCGCCTGCCCACTTGGCATCACAATAGGCCGAAAGAAAAAGGGAGCTAGGACGATACCAAATACCATGTGTGATGGTACCCTTTAGATAATGCAAGATTTGTTTGGCAGCAGTTAGTTGTAGGTCCGTAGGGGAATTTAGTTGTAGGTCCGTAGGGGAATGCATGAACTGAAAAACTCGATTAACAAAGAAGGCGATGTTGGGACTGTTAGAATATTAGATTGATTGTTTGAATATTAGATTGATTGTTAGAATGTCAGATTGATTTTATGCTGATTTGATTTTATTCTCTATATTTATTATATTTTCTTTTTTGTTTATCACTATTCGCCTATAAATAGGCCATATATTGTACAGTTTTAATATACTGAAAATATACAGTTATTTTTTTTTTTTCAATTTCTTCATGGTATCAAAGCCACAGTCTTGTGGTCTGTAGGACGTCGTCCAGTCGTCGCCGCACGAGCCTCAGTCGGATCCGGCACTAGCATCATCGGAATCACCGCCGCCGCTACTCTCGGAGCCGCCGTCACCGTCACGGATCTCCCTCACGTGCTCGCGAACCTCCAC
>JAULJZ010160124.1:0-27059 GCA_032270985.1 Heliamphora pulchella
ATGCGTAACCTTCGTCACATTCAGACACCCTCGACATATATTCTTCTGGGACTTCTCCCTGTCCTTCTGTAGCTCTAACCATATTCAAATCCCTGCATCCCTTCAATTCGTAGACTGCCTTAAAATTAAAATATATATACATATATATCACATCACATCTCGCATTCAATATTGTGCTACCTCAAGCTCACACAATGCACGAATATTTCTCAACCCCACTTTTAGAACTGCTATCCAACCATCTTAAGATCCTTGTTCACTGCCTTAGCTACCAACTGTTGCTGAGTTCAAACATATTTAATGGCTGAGGTTTAATGCAAGTGAGGTGAACAACCCTTGAGAAGTAAAAAGATTGTGATTGATTTTTGAAATTGGTGATAATTCATCACCGAAACTGATCTATTATCAACAGAATGAGCATCTACTTCACAACAAAATTCGCGAGGGAGGAGGCATGATTGAGAAAAACCCAAATTTACATACACACATGAGCGTGGTTCAGGGGTCTCACCACTGGTTCTTTCTTTGCTATTGAAAAATGATTTCCCAATTTCCTAAATGCATCTTCCAATGACAAGCAAAAGGCATAGCCACAAGATGGATAGTGAAATGAAAATTTTAGAACGAACAACCGAAAGTGTTGCAATTAACAACTTGGTGAATATAGTGTATTTTCCGATAAAAAAACAAAAAATGGTGAATATAGTGTGTATAACTACGTTAGGTTGGTCAGTGGGACTCTGAAGTAAATTAACAACTCGCAGAATCTCAAAAGGCACACATCCAATTGGGAGATATGTTGCACATGTACGAATCTTAAAAACCACACCCTTTATACAATTTTATATATATATGACAGTTATTGGTAATGTCTGACATTCCTGAAACTAATAACTTATAGATTGTAGCTTGTGGCAGAAGTTGTGAGTGTTTAGTAAAGATTGTAACTTGTAGCAAAAATAGAGAAAAAAAAAGTAGTTATAAGTTATAACAGAAGTTGTGGATATTTAGAAAAACTTGTACCTTGTAGCTAAAATTAGTAGCAGAAAACTAAAAGCTATTACCAGTAACTTTGCCAAGCACCCCCATTATTTTGAATCGAAGTAGCCATTCATGAACTGCAGCTAGTGAAAATTGAATCCCTCTTCATTCTAAGATCAATAGTGCTATGTTTTGTTTATTGAATGACAGTGGAATGGAATGATAATTCCGTCAAAAATTCATTCCACTGTTTGGTTACCAAAAAAAATGATGGAATGTTGAATGCAAAATAATCAGAGTCCTCTGTTTAATGGAATGAGTATTCCAATGCCGATACCAAGAAATTGCCATTTCATTCCTACAAAAATCATTCCATTCAATTAAACCAAACACTACCTAACTTTTCAAGTTCTTGTACATAGGGTGGGAATCTCATTCCACAGCATGCTGTTAAAAAGTAGCAAAGTTAAGAAGCCATTTACACATTATGGGAAGGATAGATGTATATGTAGAGACGTACGGTGTTTGGTCACTTAGTGGCCCCATGGCTGGATCATATAGCCCTCCAGGGACAGGCCTCTCCACACTGTCAAGCAAAACCGGGTTTGTAATCTTTACAATGCTGTGTCTCCTAACCTCCTCATCTGTCATGAAACTAAAGCAAACAGCCTCCACACACTCCGACACAGCCTGCAACAAACTTAGTGAGGACTACACTATAAACTGAATTGGGTGAGTGCCAATGAATGAAAAAATGCAGAAAGAAAAGATAAATAATTTACATTTGAAGTGTAGCAGCACTACACACCTAAACTCAGCAATTCATAAAATCAAAAAACATTGACGGCCAATTTTATTTAAAAAGAATCAAAGATAAATTGCACTTTTAGCAAGATTACAACAAACACCATTTCATCCTCCAAAACCCATTATGAAAGAGGGTTAGAATCAAAACCGTACCAATTTAATCATTTATTTTTTTCAGTAGCCGAACTGAAAAAAACTAAAACACCCAAGAAAGATACGAAAAAAATAAACATACAAAATTAATCAAATAAGTATCCGCGGATTCAGTAAACAGAAAACACACAGGTAATCTTCAGAGAAGAACAAAAAACATTGAGGGGGCTATTTTACTTTTAGAAAGAAAAAAAAAAAAAAAGAACTGCAATTTTAGCAAGATTACAACAACAAACACCATTTCATCCCCCAAAACTCATCAAGAAAGAGGGTTCAAATCAACCCACATGAACTTAATAAATTCTTTCTTGGTAGCTGAATTAAAAAAAAAACTAAAATACCCTAGTAAAATAGAATGAAATAAGTATCCAAGAATTCTGTTAACAGCAAACACGCGGGTAATCTTCAGAGAAGAACAGAAAACATTGAGGGGACTATTTTACTTTCAGAAAAAAACAAAAATAAAGAAGAACTGCATTTTAGCAAGATTACAACGACAATTTAGCAATTTTAGCAACATTACTACGGAAAATAAAGAAAAAATGGAATTTTAGCAGGATTACAACGACAAACACTATTTCATCCTCCAAAACCCATCGTAAGAGGGTTAGAATCAACCCATACGGATTTAATCATTTTTTTTTCCAATAGCTGAAGTGAAAAAACTAAAACACCCAAGAAAGATAGAATCAAACCCTATGAAATTTACTCATTTTTTTCTCAGTAGCCGAAGTGAAAAAACTAAAACACCCAAGAAATATAGAATCAAACCCTGTGAACTTTAATCATTTTTTTCTCAGTAGCCGAAGTGGGAAAAAGAACTATAACTATAACACCCAAGAAAGAAAGAATCAAATAAGTATCCCACAATCTGTTAACACAGAAAATAAAATATAAAAAAACGCACGTAATCTTCAAACAGCAACAGAAAACAAAGACGAAGAAGAAATACCTCAGTTGTCTGAGCCATGTTCTAGACCCAATATGAGTTTTTTCGTATATTTGATATGAGAGAGCGAGAGAAAAAATTTCTAAAAGTTCGGTTAGGTTTATTTAGGTTATGGCGGCGAGAAGAGCAGGAATTTTCTCGGAGGGACGTTTCAGTGGTGTTTCTTCAGGAACTCGCCGGGCGACATGTTCTTGTCGGTGAAAAGCATTAAGTGGGCGTTTATGACCCATGGGTGTCTTTTTTTATTTTACTATATTTGGTTGATTGCTTATTTTATATTTAGTTAAATTATTAAAGGTGTTTGGTATTACTAAAAAATATTAGTTTATATATTATAATTTATAATAAAAATTATGAGTGTTTTGTAAAAATTTTAACTTGCGTCTGAAATAGAAAAAAAATTGTTATAAATTATAATAAAAATTGTAAGTATTTGAAAAAATTTGTAATTTATAATTAAAATTAATAGTAAAAACCTAAAAACTACCAACATTTGTTTTTTCAAACACCCTCGTTATATTTTTTTTACTCTTCTTATTGAGTAAAAAAACTATTAAAATCTAAAAAAAATAAAAAACTAAAATAAACTAAAATAAGCCAATAAGCTAAAGTTTATGTTATTTATTTTGGCCTTTAGTGAAATTCTTTTAATTTTTTGATCAAAATTTCTTAATTTTCTTATTTATCTTATCGAGACGATTAAAAAAAATATTCAAAAGATTAAAGAAAAAATCATAAAAGATAAGAAGAAGCAAAAGTAACCAAATTTAGCCCAAACAGGACAGTGTTAAAATTTATAAAAATTGCATTAAAAAGTATAGTTGAAGATATAAATCATATATAATTATTTATGCATAATTAACATTAATAGCCTTTCAAATTTCTAGTCATATCAACAATTGTGATTCAAAAATAAAAAACTAGTCTGTTGATCTAGAAACGTTGTATGATATCATTTATAATATATTTGTACTGTGTATTATGATTGTTATTTAATATTGTCGACTTTTATTCGTCGTGGTAATTAATATTGTAAGTTTCTTTCAGTTGTATATCTAACAAAAGTCAGTAAAGTGTGTGAAGTTTGGTGAAAAGTTAGTGAATCTCTCTTACCTTCCACTCTTGCTCTTTCTCTTATTGGGTTGATTTGGAATCAGAGTCATGTTTAAAGCTTAAAGCTCTTTAGTTTGCTGATATGTGTTACTAATTTTTAATTTTTTTTTATGAATGCTTCATTTTATCCTATCATGATATTATTCAGTCTATTGGACGTTAACAAAGGCTGTTGCTCTTTTGATATGAGATATTACTCATTGAGACCAAAAATCGTTAATAGACGTGTAGCCTCAATAATACCCTCATAGGATAATATGAATCTTAAGTAGAAGTTTATTTTTAATTAATATACATACTATCACACTAATTTTCAAAATCAAAATGTCTTTATTTTCGTTCAAATCAAAAGAAAAATTTATTAAAAATGCCGAAGAGGTAGAATTTACCGAAGTTGATAATCAACTTAGATCTTGGCATCTGCCTAAAATTGAACCTAAAACCATATATAATATTGGCACATTTGATATTAAAACGTCTATGTGAGACTTCGACCCATTTCATTTTTTAAATGAATTAAGTGTTGATAGAGTTGAAATTAACACTTGATCTCGGTGATGTGTTAGGTGGATGTTCCGGCTTATGCATGATAATTTGTTTTTGTCCTTGTGTTTGGCTACGTTTAATTGGATGAAATGTGTTTTTACGATCTCTTTCGAGGTTGTTGGACTTGTATGTTGTCCATGGGTTTCGAAAAAGGGCTGTTTGGTTGATGGTTTTTGGACCTACGTAGGATTCTGGAAACGGATTGCAAACCAGTAGCGATCTAGTCGACTTGATTGGGGGATCCAGTCTACTGATCCATGGCGGTGCCTTTTCAGTCGACTGGATTGGGGCATCCAATTGACTGAACCCCTATAATTTGCCATGGTCTATAAATATCAAAAGCCTAGAGATATTTTGAAAAGTTAACTTCTTGAGTAAGTTTCGTTTTCTCTGCCTTCTCTATAGATTTTGATGGGCCCAGGGTTCGGTTTTTAGCGATACGACAGCGAATTCTTGATGTTGGTGCCGGGGGCTTCGCATCTATCCGGACGGAATCACGTTTCGTCAAGATTCGTTTTTCGAGGCGTCGAACTTTTGGCTCAACGAGGTAGGATCCTACACTATGATGTCTTTAAAGGGTGCTACGTGCAGTTATATATTTTTTCACCGGTTGAAAATGCTTTGAATATCATATTTTATGTTTAAACCTTGTTTGTTCGGATAAAAAGCATGTTTTGCTCTTTTCATGGTTTATTACATGATATGAACTTGTGGATGTCCGTAGTTTTCAAAATGAGGTTTGAAAACGATGTAATTTGTGAAAATCTTGAAAACTGTGTTTCGGAGGTTTGGAACTAACCCTGGAGGTTGAATCTCATATTTGACACGTTTTGATAAAATGGTGGAAACATTTTTGAAAATATTTCAATTGATCTCCATGTTTGATGGATGACGTGGTGGTTCACCATTAGATCTTTTTATGCATGGTTAATGTATAGTTGTTATGTGTTTTCATAGTCGAGCTATGGGTTTAGCGAGAGGAACATTTTGGGTTAAACTTGCGCATGCATGCGCATGTGTATTTTGATGTAAAATCAAAAGGACCAATTTTGGGATCTACGGATCAAGAAAGTTTGGGCATGAGTTGCTCCACAGTGAAAGACCGAAAAACTGCATAGATTAGGTTTCTCTGCCCGCCAGCTAGTGAATCAGGAAAGAAAGTTAGTCGTGTCGAGATATAGAAGATTCCGTTACTTCATAGGGCATGTGTGGCCAGATTGATTGTAATGCTACTTGGGTCTATATGCTCGTTCGGCGTCGGTGCCTACATTTGTAAACCACGAGTTGTTAGAATCGCGCGAATGTGTTGACGACGAGTGTTTGCGTGCGCGTGTGCGTGTTTTTCTCGGCTGTGTGATCCGAGTGAAAAAATATCGTTTTATTCTCGACTGGGTGTTTCCAGTGGAAAGATAACGTTTTGGTTATTGTTTTTCTTTAACTGTAAATGTTGTTTGCATTGTTAATATGCTTGGTTTGCGGATAGAAATCCGTTTTGAGACTTTTGGGAGTCTGATGAAAATTTGGGAATTTTATGAAGCAAAACCTTTTTGAGGCTCATGTAGTTGAATCAAACTTATGCTATGTGATTGCATATCATGCTTTACTTCATCATAATGCGTTTTTATTGGGTTTCGGCACATGTAATGAGATTTGTTAAAACCTTTCTACGGTGAATGTGGTCATGTAGGTTGACCTGGAGGTGCCCGGAGGTGGCTGATGACAAGATTTTGATATTTTGTCATTGTTGGTAGTTTATACCCTTTTGTACTTGGTTCATGTTGTTGTAACATGTTTTAAAGCATATGTATTTCTTATGGCCGTGGTGCCGATGTATGCATGATTTATTCTTTCGAAAGAAACCATGAGTTTATTGTATTATGGTTTTGGTAATTTTTTATGGCTTTTCGCGTGACTTGAAATTTGGGGTGTAACAACTTGGTATCTGAGTTTTGAGTTCGAATACCTCAGAGCCGTGAAAAGAGGGTGCGTCACCTTGTAAGAAAAGATGTGTGTGTGTGTGTGTGTGTGTGTGTGTGTGTGTGCTTGGTTGCCTATGTTTATGTTTTAATATGAGCATGTTAGCTTATGAACATAATAGCTTGTTGTGTATACGTGAATATAGAGGTTGAACCTTGTGATTGATTAGTCTTGCCTTTGGGCGTTTGGATTAACAAATTTGGAAGCCAAGTTAGAAACATGTGTAGCTGACGTATTTTCTGGTAAGGAATCTAAGTAGGTTATCCAAAGTGACGCGTCATTCTAGTCAGTGTTTGCATAATCGTTTTGGCTATTTGTTAGCATGATTATGTGGTAGATCGACCTTAGGTTGTCATATTTTATATTTCTTTTATATATGAACTATCTATCCTTGGAGATGACGAGACTGTGCTTTGGGTATTGGATGTGCGACTCAGTTGTAGTGGTTGCTGAAAGGCAAGGTTATGGATTGAGTGTCGACCGCTTGGTGCGTTGTGGAACTCGTCGGTGAGTTGGGTTTAGCCACGTGAGGTTGGCCTCGGTTGGCGAACTATTGAGTGTTACTACGAACTGAATTTGTTCAGGTGTAGTGAAGCATGGTCAGTGGCTTAGTTTTGGTAGTTGGCTCCTTTTGAGGTTGTGTTATGAATGGCCTGATAAGTAGGGGCGATGGAGTGTCGGAGACCGTGGGAATCAGTTGTTGTGATTGGCTTAGTGGATAAATATGTGGATAGTGGTAATCCCTTTTAGGGATTCGGTGTACATAGTTTTGGCCGTATGATGGATTAGGTACGTCGTGAGTCATGCTATGTTATGAGCCGTGTCTTCGGGATGGGATTTAAACGGGAATATAGTGGATGAGAGCGTATTAATCCTCAGTCTGGTATGTGTTGAGATAGCAGAACGTGAGTGGTTCTGGGAATATTCCCTGCTCATAGGATGTTGTTGGTAGTCAGAGTAGTTCTGATGACTTGGACGCTGTATACCTTATTGAAGCTCGAGGATATGGGGACGAGTAAGCGTTGTAGACATGTTGGAATGAGTATGGGTCACGACAGTGTTGGAATGTGTAAGGGTTTAGGTTACTATTCTAACATGCGACGAGTATCAGTTTTGTGAAATTCCTACGAGAATGTAGGTCCGCGATTTGGTCGTTATCCTAGTGATTAGGAGCTCGTGTTTGGGAACCGTGCTAGGTGCATGAGGTTTGAAGGGACCGTGGACGGGTTCGATAGTGATGGTGTATCTTGAGTGTGATATGTTGGGAGATTATTTGTGTTCGACCTTAGGTTTAGGGTGGGTATGCTATTTATCCATGGAAAAAAAGTGTAGAGTAATAAAGTTTAGTAGTGTACCATGTGATTTGGCTGGCTTGGAATGATAAGTGAGAAATCGTGGGTAACGATGCCTATGATCGATGTGTGCTTTGAGAGCGGAAGTGCAGAAGATGTCTGCATGGTTGTGAGAGTTATTAGTAACTCTGGATGAAGGGTCTCAGGATTAGATTCCCGTTGTTTGGTGCTGTGTGCTTTCTATGTGAGTTACTTGGACAGCGAGCTTAAGGCTGTTATGTGGCTGTGGTTTGCCTAGCAGGAGTTAGATGAGTAAGCACAATCTTGTGAAGTGAGGTTTTGGCGTGTAGGAATGTTACCGTGTGTCTCTGTGTATGAATGGTGATGAGTTTGTACAAGGTACAAGGTTTGATGGTGTTCGTTGTGTGCGAATAAGGTTTGAGAATTAAGAGCTTGATGTAGCGAACGATCTGAGTATCGTGATCGGTGTTGACTACAGCTGTTTGACGGTTGTCGATGTGGCCTCAAGGTAAGGCTTATAGGTTCTTTGGGGGCCAAGTGCTGATGGGTGCTGGAAGTACGCTGAGCTTGGGTCATGGTTACTTGTTGACCATTTTCTTTCGTCTGGACGGAGAGAGAGTTTCCTTGTAGATGGTTATCTGATGCGAGCTATTTTATCTTGGTTGGATGTAGATGTCGGGATCATGATCGATTCAGGTTTGGTTGTGTTATGAGACTGTGAAAATCGCTATGGATTTTGTACCCATGTTGTGATCCTTGGAGTTGTGCATTGGAAACTTGTATTGCTGTGATCGGGTGGTTGTAAGATTGATTCTTCGTGGTTTCAACTTATGGTGCATGGCTACGTGCTTTCTTGGATGTTGAGCGTCTGTGTGTGACCTAGGATTCGATTGCTCCCGTAGTTGGGGACCGTAAAGAATTACATGATGGATTAGTATTATCTTGTGGTAAAAGATCGTAAAAGAGTATGTATGAGTGTGGTAAACATGGTAGGTCGTGGTAACCTAGTCAGAGTATGACTTGTCATGTATGATGGTTGAACCATTGGGTTGTGTTCCCTGTGGGGTTGAGTTGGTAGACCATGAATGTTTGTGCTTGTCCTTGTTAACAAGGGAGTTAGTGTTGAGACGCAGAGTTTCTTTTTGCAGTAATCAGTTGAGGATCGCTAACAGTTTTGTACCGTTGTGTACAGTTTGTTCTGGATTGAGTGGGTAAGTGTTGTGCATTGGCGCAACCATTTGTCAGGATGGTGATCCAAATAGTACAGAAGGTACGAGTCAGCAAGGAATCGATGTTTGAGAAGCCTTGGTTGGTGTGGCCTATTCGAACTGATGCGATTATTTGGTTGGGAACGAAAGGGCCGTGATGAGTTCTGTATATGAGGAAATTGCTAAGTGTAAGAGGCAAGTCTTGGTTGGTTACTTGCCGGACAAGTCTTGGGTTCGAATATTCTTCTATTGTGGACTCAAGGAATTGATGCATGTGAAATGAGCTGGGATTGATGTCGGATGACGGCCTTCATGTTTGCTTTGTCGGATGACGATGAACATGCTTGATTTAAGGTTGATCTGTAGACTTGGTAGCCGTGATTTGATGGTGAGACGTTGAGATGTGTAGTGACGTGTCGTTGCACGGGAGTTATGGTTGGGTTTGTATGGGTTATTGGATACCTACGAGATGTTCTGTCTGCGTGACATGTTTGGTCAAGTGACTTGTTGCAGTCAGGTGACCTTTATGACTGTGATGCCTGATCAGTTTTCGATTGCGTGGAACCTTGTCCTAGACAATGGTGTAACCCCTAGTGTTTCTTTAGGATGAAATGATGGTTGAGATAAAATGCGTTCCTTAGTAGTCTAGGTGAGTTAAGTGAGCTTCTCTCTAGAGTCGGATGTTTGTGTTGTTACTTGTGGATGAGCGTCGTGTCAGCTACGTGATGGCGCGGTTAACATCAGCAGGGTAATGATGTGGTATTAAACTTGAGTAAAGTTTGGGTGTGGAATATGTGACTTTGTGTGATCGATGTCAGGATTCAACGTTGTATGTTTGGACTCGTGTAGATAGTCTGTGGTGTGTATTGTGAGGTGTGATTGAGCCAGTATGTGACAGTAAGAACGAGGTGGTGGTCCTTATGTCCTGGAGTAGAGAGTGTTTGGGATCAAGTTCCATGGTGGAGTGGTCTCGTATGATGCGTTGTCACTGGAGTTGATTGTGTTTGACGAGAGTTATGTTTCGAGGTTTGGCAGTGTGAGTTGGATCTTGATCCGATGCTCATGGATGTTTCATGTTTGACAGCAGTATCAATGGGACTTGCGCGTGCGGGCAGTTTGTATGAAGGTTGATTCTTTAAAGACACGTTTACATCGTGTGACGACAGGTTTAGGATTTCAGTTGCTAGAGTATGTTTACTGTTGTACGGTGTTGCTGGGTTTGCATCAGAGATTGTCGATGGTTACGGGACAGTGTTTGGCTTGAGTTTCAATATTGAATTTCGGGGACGAAATTCCTTTAAGAGGGGGAGAGTTGTGAGACTCCGACCCATTTCATTTTTGAAATGATTTAAGTGTTAAAGGAGTTGAAGTTAACACTCGACCTCGGTGATGTGTTAGGCGGATGTTCAGGCTTATGCATGATAAATTATTTTTGTCCTTGTGTTTGGTTGCGTTTAATGGACGAAAGGCGTTTTTACGATCTCTTTCGAGGTTGTTGGACTTGTATGTTGTTCATGGGTTTCGGAAGAGGGCTGTTTGGTTGATGGTTTTTGGACCTATGTTGGATTCTGGAAACGGTCTACAAACTAGTAGCGATCCAGTCGACTGGATTGGGAGATCCAGTCGACTGATCAGTGGCGGTGCCTTTCCAGTCGACTGGATTGGGGCATCCAGTTGACTGAACCCCTGTAATTTGCCGTGGTCTATAAATATCATAAACCTGGAGATATTTTGAAAAGTTAGCTTCTTGAGTAAGTTTCATTTTCTCTGCCTTATCTCTAGATTTTGATGGGCTCAGGGTTCGATTTTCAGCGATCTGACCGTGAATCCTTGATGTTGGTGCCTGGGGCTTCGCATCTATTCGGACGGAATCGCATTTCATCAAGATTTATTTTTCGAGGCGTCGAGCTTTTGGCACAATGAGGTAGGATCCTACACTATCTTTAAAGGGTGTTACGTGCAGTTATATGTTTTTTCACCAGTTGAAAATGTTTTAAATATCATGTTTTATGTTTTAAACCTTGTTTGTTCGGATAAATAAAAAGCATGTTTTGCTCTTTTCTTGGTTTATTATATGATATGGACTTGCAGATGTCCGTAGTTTTCAAAAAAAGATTTGAAAACGAGATGATTTGTGAAAGTCTTGAAAAACTGTGTTTTGGAGGTTTAGAGTTAACTCTCGGGGTTAAGTCTCAAATTTGACATGTTTTGATAAAACGGCGGAAACATTTTTGAAATTGTTTTGATTGATCTCTATGTTTGATGGATGATGTGACAGTTCGCCATTGGATCTTTTTATGCATGGTTAATGTATAATTGTTTGTGTTTTCATAGTCGAGTTTTGAGTTTTGACGAAAGGAACCTTTTGGGTTGGACTCGCGCGTTTGTATGCGTGTGTATTTTGATGTAAAATCAGAAGGACCGATTTTGGGGTATACGGATTGAGCAAGTTTGGGCACGAGTTGTTTCACGATAAAAGACCGAAAAATTGCGCAGATTGGGTTTCTCTGCCCGTCAGCTAGTGAACTGGGAAAGGAAGTTAGCCGTGTCGGGATATAGAAGGTTCCGTTACTTTCTGGGGCCTGTGTGGCCTGGTTGATTGTAATGCTACTTGGGCCTATATGCTCGTCCGACGTTGGTGTCTACGTTTGTAAACCATGAGTTGTTAGAATTATGCGGATGTGTTGATGACGAGTATGTGCGTGTTTTTCTCGGCTGTGTGATCCAAGTGAAAAAATATCATTTTGATCTCGGTTATGTTTTCCGAGTGGAAAGATAACGTTTTGCTTACTGTTTTTCTTTAACTATAAACGTTATTTGCTTTGTTGATATGCTTGGTTTGAGGATGGAAAACTGTTTTGAGACTTATGGGAGTCTGATGGAAATTTAGGGATTTTATGAAGCAAAATCTTTTTTAGGCTCATGTTGTTGAGTCAAACTTATGCTATGTGATTGCATATCCTGCTTTACTGCATCATAGTCTGTTTCTATTGGGTTTCGGCTCACGTAGTGGGATTTTGTAAAAATCTTTTTCAGGTGAACGTGGTCTAGTAGGTTGACCTGGAGGTGCTTGGAGGTGCCTGATGACAAAACTTTGATGTTTTGTCTCTGTCGGTAGTTTATACCCTTTTGTACTTGGTTCATGTTGTTATAACATGTTTTAAAACATATGCATTTCTTATGACCGTGGTGTCGATGTATGCATAATTTATTATTTTGAGAGAAACCATGGATTTGTTGTATTATGATTTTTGTGGTTGTTTGTTATTTTTTGCGTGACCCAAAATTTGAGGTGTGACAATCTAGGTCATTTAAGACAATTGAACAAACTATTCCTGTTGAAAGGAATAATCAATTTTCTCTCCAACTTTTGGAACAATCTCAAATAGATTATATAAATCTAAATATCAATATATCCATATTAGATTATTGCAAGCAGCAATGAAACCTTTAAGCCCTTAAAGGCACAAATACAAGTTTTATTGCTTTCTTGCGAGATGCAATAAATTTAAATGGTAAATAATCCATTATAGGTGCTTTCCAGTCTAGTCTTAGTACTAGACCAGTTTATTTTGTTTGTTTTCCAGATTTTTCTTTATCCTTAACAGATCCAAACATTTTACATGGTGTAACTATAAATATACAAACTTCTGGTTATAATTACGTGGTTGGATTTGAATGCATAAATTTAGCTTATCGTATTTATTATAAAGTATTGAATACAATAAGTTCCGATATTAAGCTTAAAAGTTTAGAAGGAAAAACAACTTTAATTGAAACAAATCTTTTAAGAGCTAATGCAGCTGTTCTTAGGACTATTTAACGGAAAGGTATTACCTTTCCTGAATCCTAAAATCTCATGTCCTTATTCCTCTGAACCTCAACAACAACAAGAGGTTGATGAAATTCAACAAACACCAAATGGTGATTTAATTATTTGTTTTGCTTCATGTAAAAATTCTAGAATTTCTTTTTCAAGATTTGGAGGCACAAATTCTTATAGAAGTGCTCCATCACAAATTCCTCCAAGATCTTCTACTTCTAGTATGGGATCTTATTCTAAAAATAAATATGTTTTTAAAGGCTTAAAAGAATCATCTCCCCAAATTCCTCATGGAATTTAAAGCCACTTACTATTATAGATCATCAAAAGACTTTTTCAACTCTCCAGAATTGAAAGTCAAGTTGATAAAATTATAGATCATCAAAAAACTTTTACTATTATTAGTCCTCCTAATAATAGTCCTCAGCTTCAAGCCCCTTTAATTACTCCTCCCATAACAATTCAAGATTATAATCTTGGAATTCCCAAATCTTCATCAAATTTAATAAAAAATTAAAATAAATTTTTGGTTCAATTATATAACATTCCGACCCTTCACATGACAACGATATTGTTCGCTTTGGACAAAGTTCTCACGATTTTGTTCTTCTTAGGGGGTCACTGTGGCGCCGAGATTTTGGGATTTGCGGAAGTTCAAAAATAAGGAGTCCAAAAGATCTTTGAAAAATATTTTAACACTTTAAAAGCAAAATTTTAAAAATTCCTATTTTGTCAAAAATAGAGTCGCTATTTGGTTTTTGAGAAAAATCAAGAAAAATAAAAATGACTGCTGATATTTAAAACGTTAACTAGAGAATAAGAGTTCTGGAGCTAAGGTACGAATCGAAAAAAGTGTTAGGCACCCTGTTCGCCAAATTGTAAGGTTGGCCTTTACTAATCATCATTAGTTCTTAATAAGATTTTTCAAATGCATGCAAATACAGAAATTAAAGATGGAGAGAGAACATCCAAAATCAAATACAAAAAATACATAACATATGTATATAGAACGGAAAAACAAAGCATATAAGAAAGAAAAATCTTAAGTTCTATAACATGCAATTTCTAATTAAAGAATATACGAAGCAAACCTGCATGCAATAATGTCAACAAAAAATAGTAAACATGCTAAAAGCAACTAAAATCGAATAAACATGAATTGTCTAAATTATTCTAAACATGCTTTTAAGCTAATTTTACCAAAAATGCATATTGCCAAATATCATAAGAAAAATAATTACATTTAACATGCTTAATTTTGTTAAAAGGAAAAAAGTAAACAAAGAAAAAGAGGCATGAAAATCCTATATTAAAAAAAACTTAATAATAAAGAAGACAATTAACTAATTAATTTAAAAAAATCTAACTATTTACCATGAATTTTATATGTTTTATATTATAAATGAAACAAAAGAGAAGAAAAGAAAGATAAAAGAAATGATATGAAAAATAAAATTAAACTACCATTTACACTAACATTCAAATGAGAAAATGTTCCAAATATTTAAAAGATGTGAACAAGAAAGGAAAAAAAAGAGAGAAAAGAATAGTAAATTAGCATAAAATACTTCCGTGAATTTTGATATTAAGCAAAATTAAAGAAAAGAAAAATAAAAGAAAAGCAATCAAAGAGAACTAAACCAACATTAAAAGATTTAAGGAAAGAAAGACAAAGAGGAATATTAAGAATTTAAACTAAAAGGTATATATTGAATATAACTAGGCAATTATTAGAAAATGTGAATTTAGTATTGACAACTACATTTACATAATTGTAAGTACATTTAATTATGATAATAACAACATAAAAAGTTATAATTGCCAAACATGTTAGCACTACTTTTAATGGATTCAAGAGTGATAATGTGTTAAGTGTGCATGGTGAACAAAATTACAACTGAGAAATTTATAAAAAAATAACCAAACTACGTAAGCAACTATACACAGTTAATAGTAAACTACTTTAATCTCATGCTTGCAATACTACAAATAGCAAACTAAACTAACTATAAATGAAACATGAGAATTTGAAATTAAAGTTAACCCGATTACTTCAAGAGAGAAAAAATAGAGATAAAAAGACCGGGGATCCAAATAGAACACCTAAATTGCTAGTAAATCCTCGAGTTGGGAAATGGTGATTAGTAGTTCAATCCTCAAATATGATCCAATCCAAGTTAAGGTTTCAGTATTGGCATCAGAGGTTCAGCTCTCGGTGCTTCGGCAGGGTTCCGGCGCTGGGACTCGAACTCTCTCGATGCTTCAGCAGAGCTTCTCTCTCTAAAATTCTGTCCTGAAAACGTACCAGGGGGTAGGGTATTTATAGATTTTTTCAACCAATGAAATGCTGGCACGTTTTAGGACACGTCAGGCCATTTAGAGTTGGCGGTCGCCGGGTTACAGGCTAGCAGTCACCACAAAATTGAAGCTTCCAAGAGTTTGTTATGGCGGTCGCCACAATGGAGTTGGCGACCCCATGGTTCAAAGTTAGCGGTCGTCACTTTGGCTAGGGTTTCTAAAAGGTTCTATTGGCGGTCGTCATAATGAACATGGCGACCCTAGGGTTCCAATTTGGCGATTCAATGATGATTTCACTAGTTTGAAGGTTTTGATCATTGGGTTCAAATACCGAGCTTGGATCATTTTACGAGAATCCTACTGATACACCATTCCAATTGTTTTCATCATCGGATTCACCTAAAATTAGGCGGGATCAAATTGGGGTGTCTACAGTCCCCCATCCTTGCATTTTTCTTACCCAAGCACGCTTAACTGCGGAGTTCTACTAGGGTCTCTACCACCTGAGAAAAAGTCTCGTTGCTCTGTAAGGGTCCAAGATTTTTTTTTATAACCCAGAAACTCTCTCTCCCTTTCCGATGTATGATACCAGGATATCAAAAATTAACCAATAGATTATCTAAAAAGAAAGGATTAAACTTAAATATTTTAAATAACACACAACCATCTTCAAGTAATACCGATTCTGAAGATAATCACATTAAATTAAATAATTTAAATCAAATATTTTACCAATTACATCATGATAAAAGAGAAATAAATAAAATTTCTCATAAAAATACATAAACTCTTATGCCAGATACAAGAGCATATTATTCGTGTCTTACACCAATGGATGTTCTTAATGAGGAAATATCTCCCATTTAATGTAAGTTTCAATGCTCGAGAAATTTATGAATGGAGTATTAATTCTTGTAGTGATTATACTATCATGAATACCCTTCAAAGGATAATGATGTATTGTCAAGTCAATAAAATTGCTGGCAATAATGAAACACAAATTGTCAAATTTATTGCATTTAGTTTTGCTGGCCAATTAAAAGATTGATGGGATAATATTTTAAATGAGTCCCAAAGATTAGAAATTATTAATTCTAAAAAATTAATAGTAAATAAGGAAATCAAACAAGAAACTGGACAAGAAGAAATAGTCCAAACACAGCAGGATGATGCTGTTTATACTCTCACGCAAGCAATTTTGCAAAACTTTATGGGTCCTGTAAATGTTGCAGGAGAAAGAAATCGTTTATTATTAATGAATTTACGATATCTAACTCTTACAGATTTTAGATGGTATAAAGATACTTTTTATCAAAAGTATTTATTAGACAAGATACTAATAGCTCTTTCTGAAAAGAAAAATTAATTATGGCTTACTTCATCTTTTTGCTGAAAAAGTGCGAATTAAAATTCTTAATAAGCATGGAGGTATATCAATTCCTTATGACTAATATACTTATGGTCAGTTAATTAGTGAATGTGCTATGGAAGGGCTATCCCTTTGTAATGATCTGAATCTTAAAGCTCAGCTTAAACGTGAAAGGTTAACATGTTGTAAAGAATTAGGCTAATTTTGTGATTAATTTGCCTATCATATTAATATCTATTCGAAACACTCGTACAAGTTTAATAGATAAAAATATTATTCTCAATATCGTAAACCTTATAAGAAAAGGAAATATAAACAACAAGGAGAAGAAGGGTCTAAAAGACCTAAATACAAAAAACACAATAAATCTAAAAATTATACATCTTATAAAAAATCTCCCAAGTCTAAAATGACTATTACATGCTATAAATGTGGCAAAATTGGACAATATTTCAATAAATGTCAAGTTAAAAAGAAAATTAATGATATCATTCAAGATGAAGAATTAAAAACTAAATTGTGTAAAATCTTATTACAATCTTCCGATTCAGAAAAAGAATCAACTTATTCCTCTTTTGACATTGAAGTGATCAATCCTCTTGAAGATTTCATCTTCATCCTCGTCTGATCAAGATGATAACCAAATTGGTTGTTCACAATCTTATTCTGCAACCAAAGATTATTATAAATCAATTCTTACAATGAATGAATTACATATAAATGTAATTACAAAAAGGCAAGAAATGATTCTAGATCTTATAGATCAAATTCCTGATATTCAAGCTAGAAGACAAGCTATTGAAATTTTTTTATCTTATCAAAATGATAATAATAATCCCAAAACTACTAATCTTTATTCAATGGCTGCACTTTATAAAAGAATAGCTATAACATCTGAATCTAATTCATCTCGAGATACAACTATTTTAGACCTCAAAATTGAAATTAATTCTCTTAAACGAGAACTATCAAATCTACGTGAAATTTATAATGTTGAATTAGGCTTTTTAAAAGAAAGAATTTCTAATTTAGAAAAGGAAAAAAATCCTATTACTAATTCTACTGAAGAAAATATTCTTGAACAATCTTCTAATGATTATTTAATGACTTTGGATCAAGTTATCTACCAAAAATGGTATATACAAGTTAAACCTGTAATTAATCAAGAATTTATTTTTGACACCATAGCTCTTGTAGACAGTGATGCAGATTTAAATTGTATTCAAAAAGGATTAATTCCTACTCAATATTTTGAAAAAATTACTCAATCTCTTAGTGCTGCCAATGGCAATAAATTAAAAATCAAATATAAATTATCTAATGCATATATTTGCAACAATGGATTATGTTTATCCACCAATTTTATTTTAATTAAAAATCTAACACAATATGCTATTTTAGGTACATCTTTTTAGCATTAATTCAACCAATTGAAAAAATTAATTCCCATGGAATCTATACTACCCTTAAAGGACAATCTATTGTTTTTGAGTTTATTACTCAACCACAAACCAAATTGGTTAATCAATTAAAAGATTCTTTAGTCTTTAAAGAAAACCAATCAAATTTCTTAAAACAAGAAATTGTTTCTTTATCTTTAAAGGAAAAATTACAACCACCAAACATTCAAAGTAAAATTACTAATATTACTAATCAAATAAAAAATGAAATTTGCAATGACCTTCCAAATGCTTTTTGGAAAAGAAAACGACATATTGTGTCTTTACCTTATGAAAAAGATTTTTCTGAGAAAAATATTCCCACTAAAGCAAGACCAGCTCAAATGAGTAAAGAATATTTAGAATATTGTTAAAATGAAATTCAATCTTTACTCGATAAAAAATTAGTTCGCAAAAGTACTCCTTGGAGCTGTACTGAATTTTATGTAATAAAAATGTTGAGAAGGAACGAGGAGTTCCTAGACTTGTAATAAATTATAAACTATTAAATAAGGCTTTATAATGGATTAGATATCCTATTCTCAATAAGAGAGATCTCTTAAGCCGATTACACGATTCTTTATTATTTTCTAAGTTTGACTTGAAGTCAGGATTTTGACAAATATTAATAGCTAAAAAAGATCGATATAAAACTGCTTTTACCGTCCCATTTGGACATTATGAATGGAATGCTATGCCATTCGGATTGAAAAATTCTCATTCAAAATTTCAAAATATCATGAATGATATATTTACACCTTATACAGATTTTGTTATTGTTTATATTGAAGATATCTTAATATTTTCAAAAAATATTGATTAACATATGAAACACTTAAATGTGTTCATTACTATTGCTAAAAGAAATGGATTAGTTATTTCTGCATAAAAAAATGTAATTATTTCAAACACAAATAAGATTTTTGGGTCATAATATTTCTCAAGAAAAAATTATTCCTATAGAAAGATCTATAGAATTTGCTTCAAAATTCCCAAATTAAATTAAAGATAAAAAATAATTACAAAGATTTTTGGAACGTTTGAACTACATTCCTGATTATTATAAAGACTTAGTTGTTGATTTTGCTTTTCTTTATAATCATTTGAGAAAAGATCCTCCCCCATGGAGTCCTAAGCATATTGCTGCAGTTCAAAAAATTAAGTTTAAAGCAAAGCAATTACATTGCTTATCAATTGCTAATCCAGCATGGTTCAAAATTATTGAAAATGATGTCTCCGAAATTGGTTATGGAGAAATTTTAAAACAACGAAATTCTGAGACTCTTAAAGAGCAATTAGTTGGGTTCAAATCAGGAACCTAGAAAAGTTCTCAAAAGAACTATTCTACAATTAAGAAAGAGATTCTTTCAATTGTCAATTGTGTTACTAAATTTTAAGATGATATGTGTTGAGGATCACCTTCCCATACATAGCACCATTGACCTATGATTGTAGTCATTACCATGATTCTAGGACATAGATCCATGATTGTAGTCATCACCCATGATTGTAGTCATCATCTTGATTCTAGGATAATAGTTTTCATTCCTTTTGAGATATTATTTATTTGTAAATGTATTATGTGATTATAAATCTACAACCCTCACCCACATTTAAGGTGTGATGGTTTCACAACCTTTTCATGGTATCATAGCTTACTTGGATTAACATGCTTTCTACGATCCTACCTTCTTCATCCAATGGCTACCGAAACCTCCTCCAACCTTCTTCCTTTTAACACCTTAATCCACATGATCACCATCAAACTTTCCTCTACCAACTATCTCCTATGGAAGAGCCAACTTCTTACCCTTCTTGAAAGCCAAGACTTACTCGGCTATGTTGATGGCACCATCGTGCCACCTCCCAAATTTGACCCTGCCACCTCTCAAACACCCAGTAACAAACACTTGGCGTGGAAGGTTGCTGATCAAAAAATCCTTTGCCTCCTTCGTTCCTCTCTCACCTAAGCAGCCATGGCAGAAGTTGTTGGCCTTACCACTGCACGTGAGGTCTAGCTTACCTTGAAAAATACTTTCAACCATTGTTCGAAGGTTCGGGAAATCCAACTCAAAGATGAACTTCAATTGATGAAACGCGGCACCCGACCTGTTGCCGACTACGCCCGCACCTTCAAGGCTCTCTGTGACCAACTCCATGCGATTGGTCGGCCTGTTGATAGCACCGATAAGGTGCACTGGTTTTTCCGCGGCCTTGGTGCCGATTTCACCAGTTTCTCCACCGCCCAGATGGCGCTCACGCCTCCCCTGAATTTTGTTGACTTAGTCTCAAAAGCTGAGAGTTTTGAGATTTTTCAAAAGTCTCTTGAACCTTCTGTTCCTCCTATTGCCGCGTTTACTGCCGCAAATCGTGGTCCTGAGTGGTCGAATCAAAGATGCTCCTTCCGCAACTCTCATGGCCGAACCCTTGGCCATGGCCGAAATTTCTCAGCAAATCATGGCCGCCATTCCTCTGGTCAAGGACGCCACCCTCGCCGCTGCCAAATCTGCCGCCTTTATGGCAATTATGCCGATCGCTGCAACCAGAGGTTTGCCCGCAGTGAGTCATCTGCTCATCTTGCCGAAGCCTTCACCAGTTCTTGCTATCTCAATGAACCAGCGGTGACCGATTGGTTCTTGGACACTGGTGCTTCGGCTCATATGTCTATTGACCCGTCTCATTTGTACCAGTCCACTCAGTACAACGGTAAGGATTCTGTAATTGTGGAAAATGGTGCTTTCTTACCCATTACACACACTGGTACCCTCTCTCTTGCTCCTAATATTCATTTATTAGATGTTTTAGTTGTTCCCCATCTCACCAAAAATCTTCTTTCCATTAGTAAATTAACATCTGATTTTTCCTTATCTGTTACTTTTACTAATGACCTTTTTTCTATTTAGAATCGTTAAACAGGAAGGGTGCTAGCAACCGGTAAAAGAGATGGCGGCTTATATGTGCTGGAACGTGGCAACTCTGTTTTTATATCTGTTCTTAAAAATAAATCTTTACATGCTTCCTATGATTTATGGCATGCTCGCCTTGAACATGTAAATCTTTATGTTATTTCTCATTTAAATAAAAAAGGACATATTTCTCTTACATCTTTATTGCCTTCTCCCACCTTATGCAGTACGTGTCAACTTGCAAAAAATCATCGCTTGCCTTATTCTCGTAATGAACATAGGTCATCGCATGTTTTAGATCTCATTCATTGCGATTTATGGGGCCTTTTTCCCGTCAAATCCAATTCGGGATTTATCGATTATGTTCTTTTCATTGATGATTATTCTCGATTCACTTGGCTTTACCCTTTAAAATTTAAATATGACTTTTATAATGTTTTTACCCAATTTCAAAAATTTGTAGAAACTCAATACTCTGCTCGTACTAAAATTTTTCAAAATGATGGTGGCGGCGATTTCACTTGCACTTGCTTTCAAGCACACCTTCGTGCCTCCGGTATTCACCATCAGCTTTCTTGTCCCTATACACCTGCCCAAAATAGTTGTGCTGAACGTAAACACCGCCATGTGACTGAGACCGGCCTAGCCCTCCTTTTCCACTCTCACATTTCTCCTTGCTTCTGGGCTGATGCTTTCAGCACCGCAGCTTACATCATCAACCGTTTGCCAACACCGTTTCTTGGAGGTAAGTCCCCGTTTGAGCTTTTGTATGGTGCTTCTCCAAATTATGCAAATTTTCATCCCTTTAGTTGTCGTGTTTACCCTTGTTTGCGTGATTATATGCCTAATAAATTTTCTCCACGCAGTATTCCCTGCATTTTTTTGGGTTACAGTCCCTCTTATAAAGGGTTTCGCTACTTTGACCCCATCATCTCTGGGCTCTATATTACCCGACATGCCCAATTTGATGAACATCATTTCCCTTTCCACGATACCTCTCAGGCTCAACCCCTTTCATTCTTCAATTTTTCCAACTTTCTGGAACCCGGTTTTTTACATAGTGAACCTCCTCCCCTGTCCCCTACACCATCTTCTCCGCATATTACTCAATCCAAATTTAATCCACGTGTTATCTGTACAGATCCTGTGGATGAGTATTTGCAGGATACTGATTCTTTTGCAGGTCCCTCTTCGCCCACTCCGGCCTCTAATCCGCTCTCCCCTGCGACACAGCTGGCTCCTCATGCGGCACAACCAGCTCCTTTTGCAGCACCGCCAGCTCCTCATGTTCCTGCTTTAGCCACCCTTCTTGGTTCTCATCCCATGCTCATCCGTGCCAAAGCTGGTATTTTTAAGACTCACCATCCTGCGAATCTTGGTGTCGTGAGCTCTTCTGGCCTTCTTTCGGCTCTACTTGCCTCCGCTGAGCCTAATGGCTACAAATCTGTTGCTAAGAATCCCGCCTGGCTTGCTGCCATGGATGAAGAAGTTCGCGCTCTGCAGAATAAACGCACTTGGATTTTGGTTCCTCGCCCTGCCAACACCAACATTGTGGGTTTCAAATGGGTGTTCCGGACCAAATATCTTCCTGATGGCTCCATCGAAAGACCCAAGGCTCGTCTTGTTGCCAAGGGTTACACCCATGTCCCTGGTCTTGACTACACTGATACTTTCAGCCATGTTATCAAGGCTACTACTGTTCGAGTTGTACTTTCTCTTGCCGTGACCAACCAATGGCCCCTTCGCCAACTTGGCGTCAAGAATGCTTTCCTCAATGGCACTCTTACTGAAAATGTCTATATGGAGCAGCCCCTGGCTACATTGATCCTCGTTTCCCTAATCATGTCTGTCACTTGAAGAAAGCTCTCTGTGGCCTCAAGCAAGCTCCTCGTGCTTGGTTTCAGCATTTCAGCTCTTTTCTTCTTCAACTTGGGTTTACTTGCAGTCGTGCTGACACATCTCTATTTGTTTTTCATAAGCATTCTGCGGTTATTTATTTACTTCTTTATGTTGGTGACATCATTCTTACTGGGTCCGACTCATCTCTTCTGAACCACTTTACTCGTAAACTCCATTCTGAGTTTGCTACCAAAGCCTTGGGATCTCTCAACTACTTTCTCGGTCTTGAAGCCTCTCTTATTGCTGATGGTCTTTTCCTCAGTCAGCTCAAGTATGCGCGGGATATTCTAACTCGTGCCCAGTTACTTGACAGCAAACCAGTTCCTACTCCCATGGTTGTCTCTCAGTCTTTGTCTACTAATGGTCCTCCGTTCTCTGTTCCTACTTTATACAGGTCTCTTGTTGGTGCTCTTTAATACTTGACCATCACGCGCCCTAATATTTCTCATGTTGTTAACTCTGTTAGCTAATTTCTCCACACTCCCACTGAAGATCATTTTCAGGTGGTTAAGCGTATTCTTCGCT
This sequence comes from Heliamphora pulchella, assembly GCA_032270985.1. Taxonomy (NCBI): domain Eukaryota; kingdom Viridiplantae; phylum Streptophyta; class Magnoliopsida; order Ericales; family Sarraceniaceae; genus Heliamphora; species Heliamphora pulchella. The sequence continues at coordinate 23,307 of JAULJZ010160124.1, forward strand.
ATGTTATGGGCACTCTTTATTTTGGCCTTACTTTTCGTCGCTCTACTGCTCCCGGTACTCTCATTGCCTACTCTGATGCTGACTAGGCCGGTTGCCTTGACACACCTCGTTCCACTTCTGGCTACTCTATTTTTCTCGGTGACAATTTGGTCTCTTGGAGTGCTAAAAAGTAACCCACTGTCTCTCGTTCAAGTTGTGAATCTGAGTATCGTACTCTTGCCCACACTGCTGCCGAACTCCTTTGGCTCACTCATCTCCTTTGTGATCTTCGGGTTTCCATTCCCCAGCCGCCTCTCCTTTTATGTGACAACAAAAGTGCGATCTTTTTGAGCTCCACCCCTATTTCCCAGAAGCGTGCCAAGCATGTTGAATTAGACTATCATTTTCTGCGTGAACTTGTTCTTGCTTGCAAAATTCATACTCAATTTGTGCCTTCTCATCTTCAAATTGCCGACATCTTCACCAAGAGTGTTCCTCGACCTCTATTCGAATTTTTTTCGCTCCAAGCATCACGTCCATTCAAGTCCAACGCTCAGCTTGCGGGGGGTGTTGAGGATCACCTTCCCATACATAGCACCATTGACCCATAATTGTAGTCATTACCTTGATTCTAGGACATAGACCCATGATTGTAGTCTTCACCTTGATTATAGGATATTAGTTTCCATTCCTTTTGAGATATTATTTATTTGTAAATGTATTATGTGATTATAAATATACAACCCTCACCCACATTCAAGGTGTGGTGGTTTCACAACATTTTCAATATGTTGAATCAAAAATTTCTATTACGCATTGATTATAGTGCGGCCAAAGATGTTTTACAAAAAGATCTTGAAAATTTAGCATTTAAACAATTTTTTGCTAGTTGACAAGCAATATTATTTGTTTTTGATTTTCAAATTGAATATATTAAAGGAGAAGCTAATAGCCTCCCTGATTTTCTTATCTGTGAATTTTTGTAGGGATGAGTGTAAGACCATATGGATCCCCTCTAATAGAGGTGATAATCAGGTGGTAATCACAACAATAATAATAGAGGACATGACAAAGGCCGAGGATCTCCATCGCTTAAAGTAGTCCATGATGCACTTAAAGTGCAACAACAATCTCTTTCATTTCAAACTCCTCGTGGTCCTCAAAGTACAAAAACTATGAAAAATGCACTTATAGATTCACAATGCACTTATAGATTCACCTCCTCTTCCAGACATTATTAAAAATGTCTCATAATTAATTATCGTCTTAAATGACGAAGATACTAAGTGAATTCAAGAACCACACAATATTGCTATGAGATATTTCTCTGAGAAAAATCATTTTTCAGTTACATATGGTATGACACGAATTTTATATGAAAAAATTCTTGAAGAAATTGGATCTATGATGTTTACACATAATCCCTTTAATAAAAAGAATCCTCAATTAGAAATTGCTTTTAGCAAGGTTTTCATTAAAAAAGTTTTAAAGGTTACCAACTGGTGTTTTGATTTAAATTCGCCAAGACAATTGGAATTTAATAAGAACGCTTATAGTATTTATTATAATTATTGGGATTGTTGTGATGCATGGAACAAAACCTTCCTGTGTCAACGAAAAGATTTTTGCCATACTTGGTTCTTTATTATTTCTGATCAGATTGATATCAATGAGTTACCAAATTGGTTCTATCAATGATGGGACAAATTTGGCCTTAATGAAGATGTGATATCTTGGAAAAATATAATAAAATTAATTAAATTACACAAATAATAATAATAATAACAATAATAAATACTAATAATTACACAATAATTTTCTATTATGACTGTTACAAATTAAATACGAAAATCATAATGTTGCATTAAACTCATTCAAAAATAATAATATCAAAAATTAATTAAAATTCGTAATTTAGTTGATTCCTTTAAATCTTTGTTTGAATTCAAAATTTAAACTAAGAATTCGCACTTTTGTCATCATTTCAAAATATTTGACTTTGGGCTTCAATTTAAGAACTTAAGGAGGAAAAATATTAGTTTAGTACAATATTCATAGCTTTATAGCTTTTTCATGGGAAAATTTTTATATTTTATTTTATCCTTTTTCATATTAAAGTACCTGTTTTAAAACTCGATTGAACTCAACCATAATAAATTTTAGTCTAATTAAAGTCTACGTAAGACATGAATTTTAATCAAAGAAGGAAAACTTTTAATTAATTTTCAAAATCTTGAACACTTATTTGAAAATTTTCAAACATGGTTAATTTAAGTGTTAGTTTTAAAATTTAAGGAAATCTTTATTACTTAATTTAAAAAGATCTAAAATTCTTTAAATTTGTTAATCTTTCAAAATTCTTTTTTTATATAAAAATATTTATAATAATAATAATAATTATTATTATTATTTAATACGAGATTTATTATAAGAATTAATTTATTATGTTTAACCAGTGAGTTAATGTATATAAATGGAGTAATCGTGATTTTAAAAGCTTTAATATGAGCCTAATTAGGGAGCCGTTACCTTCAGTATAAACATATATATTTATACTAATATAATAAGTCAACACTAGAGTTTGGTAAAGCCTTTTTACTTGCCCAAATTACCCCAAAATTAATTTGGTAATTCCAATTTTCATGGACTTGCTCTTCAATTGAAAAAAAAAGGCTAAAATGGAAAAAAATACCAAACTCAAACCAAACATCCCACATGCAAAAACCCACGGCCTAACTCTCTCTCTCTCTCTCTCTCTCTCTCTCCCCCAAACATGCAAACCCACGACCAATCCTCTCACTCCCACAAACATGCAAACCCACGACTTGGTAGTTTTTTTTCAGTCCTTATCAAATTCGAAAGTTAAGGGTGAAAACTCATGATCCACCGTGGAGATCTTTCTCTAAAAATTCAGAATTCGTGTTTACTATTCGTATACCCACATTTAATAGCTTCCATTATTTCTTCTCCACGCCTTCAACCTCATCTAAGATGTTCTTATCCAACTGATGTGTAAGTTATGAAGTTTACATGCTCTATTTTTTATCATGTTCAGTTTACTGTAACCATCTCCATTTTACCTAAGACTGAATCGGAGACCAGAGACCAAAGAAGGAGACTACCACAGTGGAAGAGTGGTTGCGGCGGCAAGGAGCAAGACTCGGCGGGACTACCACCGGTAGGTCACTCACTCTCTCTCACTCACTCACTATCTCTCTCTCTCTCTCTCTCTCTCTCTCCCTCCATCGACGCCGCACCACCTCCGTCGGTGCTGGCGTCCCTTTGTTCTGACTTTCCCTCTGTCTTTCTTGGGTCTCTTCTCCGACACCATTTTTAGGGCTGGGTTTAGGGTTTGAGAGACTCTGAATGTTCTGCAGTTGCGGAGAGTGTGGAGAAGGGGGAAGAATGGGTGCATTTGTGCCCGCCAATGAAGTAACATTGGATTCAGGTTGAAACGTGCCGTTAAGTCGGGTTAGTTTATACGAAAGTAGCAGACGGGCCCACGCGATAATTTTAAGTATTTACGGGAATTAAGTAATTTTTAAGTGTTTAATGTATTTGTTAATTCTTAAATTTTAATTTAAATTTTTTACCATTTTAGTTTTTCCACTGTGATGTTTGTGGGTTTGTGGGTGTGTGAGTTTACTGTGCGTTAATATGATTCACTGTGTTTGTGAATTGCCACGAAAGTATGCACTGTGTTTAAAAAATATTAGTAATTATTAATTATTAGTAATTAATAATTAGTTTAAAAAATAATTTTCCTATTTTTTA
>JAULJZ010160135.1:0-27049 GCA_032270985.1 Heliamphora pulchella
AGTGATAATGGGGGTGAATACATTGGTGGCGTGTTGGGTACATACTTGCGTACCCATAGGATTATTCACCAGACGTCATGTCCAGACACCTCACAGTAGAATGGGGTGGCTGAGAGGAAGAATAGACATCTCTTGAAAACTGTTCATGCCCTGATGTTCCAGATGAAGGTTCCCAAAGTTTTCTAGACTGAAGCTGTATTAACAGCATGCTATCTTATTAAGAGAATGCCATCCTCTGTCCTACATGGTGCTACATCCTTGTCAGTTTTACTTTCTCAGCAGATTCCTTTCTCATTACCATTAAAGATTTTTGGATGTGTTTGCTATGTGCGAGATACGAGGCCGAATGTGACAAAGTTGGATGCTCGAGCACTAAAGTGTGCTTTCATGGGATGTCCTAAGACACAGAATGGATATTAGTGTTATGGTCCGGAATTGCAAAGGTTTCTAGTATCCCGAGATGTGGTGTTTGTTGAGTCTACTTCGTTCTATGAATCGGCAACTACACCTCTCTCCACTGGTGTTGATGGTTTAGATTGAACTCTGCTGTATCATTCCTCCACCGATTTACTAGTGGTACCTTCTCCAGTTACCAGTTCTCCAATTGATATTCCTGAGGAGTCTTCTCCTGCTGCCCTAGAGGCACCTGTGACCTCATCATCCTCAGAATCATCTTCTCCAGGCCCCACCACCTCTCCTCTACTCAAGTCAGTCTCCTCCCAGCTGGATCTGGCCTCTGATCAGGTACGTGATCCTACTATTACTTTACGCAAGTCTTATCATAGTTGTCGAGATCATCCCTTGTATACTACATCATATCGTTGTTTGCCTGCCACTGTCCAGAGGGGTATTACTACACTTGAACAACATACTTTGCCTTGCTCTATTGTAGATGCCCTTTCTAATCCAGGTTAGCGCAAGGCTATGCTTGAGGAGATGAATGATCTTGAGGCTAATCATACGTGGGACCTGGTGAGTCTTCCTCCTAGGAAGACAGCTATCGAGTGTAAGTGGGTATATGCTGTCAAGCTTCATTCTGATGGCACTCTTGAGCGACTGAAAGCCCGTTTAGTGACCAAGGGCTATGCTCAGACTTATAACCTTAAGTACTTTGATACCTTCTCCCCTGTTGCGAAGATGACCTCCGTTCGTTTATTCTCGTCTCTGGCTGCATCACATTAGTGGCTTTTGTATCAACTAGATGTGAAAATTGCCTTTCTTCATGGTGATTTGGAGGAAGAGGTTTATATGGAGCAACCGCCTGGCTTTGTTGCTCAGAGGGGTTCCTTAACCATGTCTGTCGTTTAAGGCGTTCATTATATGGTCTGAAGCAATCTCCCAGGGTCTGGTTTGGCCGTTTCAGCTCAGTAGTACAGGAGCTTGGCCTTCGGCAGTCAGCAAAGGATCATACTGTATTCTTTCGACATACCTCAACGGGTTGCATATTACTCGTCGTCTATGTGGATGACATTGTTATTACTGGTAATGACAGTGGAGGGATTACTGAGCTTAAATCATTCCTGGGCACTAAGTTTCAAACGAAAAATCTTGGTGAACTTCAATATTTCCTAGACATTGAAATAATCAGGAATAAGAAAAGGTATGTTCATTTCTCAGCAGAAGTATGTTCTTGACATTTTGGAACGAGCAGGATATATGAATGCTAAAGGAGTAGATTCACCTATGGAGTCTAATGTCAAGTTAGAGCCGAAAGTATCGACATACAGTGGGGCAACTTAACTATCTTACTACAATGACTCGTCCAGATCTTACTTATTCAGTGAGTGTAGTGAGTTAGTTTGTCTGATCCCCGTGTTCCCCATTGGCAAGCGATGTTACGCATTCTTCGGTACTTACACAAAAATTCAGGTAGGGGAATCCAGTTTTCTGATCATAGACATATGGGAATGGAAGGGTACCCTGATGCTGATTAGGCTGGATGTACATTTGATAAGAGATTCACATCTGGTTACTCTGTCTTTGTTGGTGAGAATTTGATTTTCTGAAAAAGCAAGAAGCAGACTGTGGTATCCCAGTCTAGTGTTGAAGCAAAATACCGGGCTATGGCATTAGCGACTGTTGAGATTATGTGGCTTTAGCAGATTTTGACAGAATTACACTTCCCTCTTGGACGATATGTCAGACTCTAGGTTGATAATATCTCGGCTATTTATATTGCTACAAATCCAGTATTTCATGAGAGAACAAAGCACATGGAGGTTGACTTCCATTTTGTCCGTGAGGAATATCATAAAGGAGTAATTACATTTGGTTCTATTCTTACAGGAGAACATGTGACAGATATTTTCACTAAAACTTTATCGGGTCCGCGTGTCACATATTTATGTAACAAGCTAGACATGGTTGATATATATGTTTCAGCTTGAGGTGGGTATTAGTGATAACTTATTATATAATTATTATCAGGTGTGTGTGTGGGTATATGAATGTAATGGTGTTCCCTAATTTTATTATAAATAAGAGTGCTCGCCTATCCAGTAGGGTACGGCTTCCTATTATTCTCTATCTCCTAACATGTACCAACTATAAAAATATTAAGTTTATGGTCCATACGATGAAGTTATGGGAAAGAGTGATTGAACATCGTCTAAGGCTAACAACAACAGTGTCACAGAATCAATTTGGTTTCATGCCCGGTAGATCAACTATAAAAAATAATCTACTTACTGAGGAGATTAACAGAAAAGTATAGAGAAAAAAAGAGAGATCTTCATACGATTTTTATTGACTTAGAAAAGGCCTATAATAGAGTGCCTAGGAATGTCATGTGTAGGCGTTGAAGAGAAAGGAAATGACAAATGGTTATATTAATATGATAATAGACATGTATGATGGAGCCGCCTTAAATCACCTGCAAGAGAAACAAGTGATTTCCCGATTACAGTAGAATTAAACCAAGGATTGGCATTGAGTCATTATCTCTTTGCCTTAGTTATGAATGAATTGACTAAACATATTCAGGATGAGGTCCTATGGTGTATGTTGTTTGCAGATGATATTGTCTTAGTAGATGAGATTAGAAGTAGGGTCAACGTTAAGCTAAAAATGTAGAGTGAAGCTTTGGAATCAAAAGGGTTTCAAATAAGTAGGAACAAAACTGAATATATGAAATATAATTTTGTAGTAATAGGAGTATTAATGGTGAAAAAGTAAAGATTCAAAACTAAAAGATACCTGAGAGTAAATATTTTCGTTATCTAGGTTCAATTATTAACAAAGATGGAGAGGTTGCAGATGATGTAACCCATAGAATCAAAGTTTGTTCGCTCAAGTGAAGAAGTACTTTCAGAGTTTTATGTAATCGACGGATACCTACAAAATTAAAAGAAAAATTTTATACGACAGTTATTAGACTAGCGATTTTATATAGGATAGAATGTTAGGTTGCTAAGAAAGATCACATAATGAGATTGGTGTTGCGGAAATGAGAATATTAATGTGGATGTGTGGTAAGACTAGAAAAAATAAAATTAGGAATAAAAAGATTTGTGAAATGGTAGGGGTTATCCCAATTGAACACAAGTTGAGAGAAAATAGATTATGGTGGTTTGGATACATACAGCGTAGACCAGTTGATGCAGTAGTAAGAAAAAGCGACAAGATCAAGAGTATGAAAACACTAGGAGAGACATAGACCTAAATTGACATGGGATGTGATATTAAGAAAATATATGTACCTATTAAAACTAACTGAAGATATGGCTCTTAATATAATAGAATGGCGTAAAAGGATTCATGTAGCCGACCCCAATTAATTAGGACAAAGGTTTAGTTTCATTTGGTTTAGTTTGGTTACTAATACATAGAGTTATCTTATATTTTTTATTTTTAAATAGGGCAATCTAAATCTCACTAGAACAGGTACTTACAGGAAATCTTTTATCACCCATCTCTATTGTTCTCATCATTTTCCATGCAAAAGTGTCGAGAATGTTTTAATCCAACAATCAAAAAACTATTGTTTCTAAGATGACATACTAGTCACATTTAGTTGGCCAAATGGAGATCTTATTCCAGACAAACACCTAAAAAGGGGATAAACAATAATTCAAGTCAAATTGATGAATAACTACTACTAACCAAATCAAACCCAAACCAAACTAAGCATTTGCCCTAATCAATTGAGTTTGGCTATATAAATTCTTTACGCCATTCTGCTCAATTAAGAGTCATATCTTCAGTTAGTTTCAATAAGTTCATATCGCGGTAACAGCCAACGTAATACATGCATGCAATCATGTGTAATAGGTATCATGACTATAGATCAATGTTAATGGAAATTGACAACTGCACTAGTGAATTTTATTTAAGCGCTAGTAAATACCATAAAACTCAATGATAGGTATGTGAGAATATATCATTGCGATATATTTATTGGGATATTTTTTCATTATTAAGATTGTCAAAATACACTATCATTATTATTGATATTTTTCTATTATTATGATTTTATTTCATAGTTAGTCTATTACCATTATTAGGGTTTCTATAGCATATATATTTGATGTATTCTTTCATTGTAATTCAAACCTTTTTGTATCATTATACAATAATATAGTTTCTTCCTTTTGTTAACATGGTATCAGAGCTAAGTTCCAAACCCTAACACGCCGCCAACCTCCATTCTCTCTGGCGTCGTCGATCTCCCTTCCCTCCGGTGTCGTTGTCGTCTTCTTCTCCCTCCGGTGTCGTTGTCGTCTTTTATCCCTCCAACGTCATTGTCGTTTTCTTTTCCCCTCCTCTGCAAAAACCCTCGAAACCTCATAAACCCTAGCCATTGCAACCTATAGCGCCGACCATTACACCCCTTTGCCTCACCGACCTCCGACGACCTTTTCAGTACGTCAGCGACCTCTGAAACCCCCAAAAACCCTCGCTACCGACCTTTAAACCTCCTGAAAACCCTTATCGCTGCAATCTACAGCGCGCCGACCACAGCACTCCTCTTCCTCGCCGACCATCGACAACCTTCTTCAGTATGTCAACGACCTTCGGTGACTCATCGGAAACCCTCTTTGCCTTGAAGTACATTGGTGACCTCCGTTGCAATTGTTGAACTCTTCTCTGTCTTGCCATTAGGGTCTGTTTGATTCTTTCGGCTCTGTTTCGCCTTGTTGTTTGGCTTTGTTTTGAAGACAAAAAAAAATGGTTCTCTTTGGCTCTTGTTTTTGCTATGGCCGACAAAAAATTACAAGCTATCAATATTCGCCTCAATGGGTCCAACTATTCTTATTGGTCCAACGTTATGAAAAACTTTCTTCTCGGAAAAGAGCGATGGGAATATGTCACAGGTTCTACCATTCGACCATCAGATCCAAAGGCTGAAGGTTATGATTCATCTATTACAACATGGGATATAGAGAATGCACAAGTTCTCACCTGGTTCCACAATTCTGTGGAACCAAGTATCGGAATGAATTTCTCAAAATATACAATTGCCAAGCATGTTTGGGACTATCTTCAGAATATGTATCTCACTTCTAATTTTGCCAAGCAATATGAGTTGGAAATGACCATTCGAAGTACCAAACAAAAATATATGTCAATCCAAGAATTTTACAATGAGATGATAACTTACTGGGATCAATTGGTTCTTATGGAACTCCCAAACTTGCAATTGATTACGAGTTATCTCAAGCATCGTGAAAAGCAAAGGTTCATACAGTTTCTGATGGCCCTTCGTGATTAGTTTGAGCCCCTTCGTGGTGCTCTCCTTCATCGCTCTCCATTGCCTTCTGTCGCTGGAGCTATTCGCGAACTCATTGCAGAAGAAACAAGGTTTGAGGTTGCTCAAATGGCAATATCTTCTCCGTCAGTCTTTGCTACTCCTTCGCGAGTTGGTGCCACCTCTCGTCCTCCGCTGCTGCCCACTCCCTCTCCTTGTTTGATTCAGGTCACAAGAAAACCGAAATCCCAAGTTGCTATGGATGAATACAGTTTTTGTCACCAGAAAAGCCATTGGAAGTCTGCTTGTCCAAAGTTAGTACAGAAGGGCTACTCTTCAACCCCCTCTCATACTTTGGCATCGTCTTATGGCCCTCCTGCTGCTCTTGTCACACCTGTACCACATGGCACCACATCTCCCATATCTCAGTCGTTGTTAGATCAGTTTCATCGGTATCAAGCTATACTCGCTTCTTCTAGGTCTCCGTCACATACTTCCATAACTACCTCTCATTCAGGTTCGCATAATTCTTACTTCTCAGGTATATCACCCTCAACATGGATATTTCACTCTGGCTCTTCCCATCATATGACTTCTAATTTGTCATGTCTTAGTCATTGTGTGTCTCCCTTTTTCCCTATTACTGTTCACGCTGCAAATGGTATCCCTATGCAAGTTATCTCCATTGGTTCGGTTGTTCCATCATCTTCGTCTTCGTTGTCTGTTCCTAATGTGTTTTATATACCACAGTTGTCTATTAGTCTCTTGTCTATCGGTCAGCTTTCTAATTCTGATTTTGATGTTCTTTTTTCTTCCATTAGTTGTGTTGTACAGAAACGGACGTCCACGAAGCAGATTGGGATCGGGCATAGAGCTGGCGACCTATATATTTTGAAGAGTCTACACCTTCCGACGACTTCCTTCGTTGCCATGTCGTCTTTTTCTCTAAATCAACATTCTTCCCCTTTTTTCATTTGGCATTCCCATTTAGGCCATTTATCTGGGAGTGTTTAAAAATTTGGTTCAGTCCGGTAGATTAGGCAAAGTGTCAGTCAGTGATATTTCTGAATACAGTGGATATAAACTTGCTAAAATGTCAACTCGTCCTTTTACTAAAAGCAATTCTATTTCTACTTCTCCTTTTTCTATGATTCATACTGATGTATGGAGTCCTTCACCCATTGCCACCAAGGGTGGCTCTCTCTACTATATGTCCTTTATTAACAATTATAGTTGATTCTGCTGTGTCTATCTTATGTCTCACAAATTTGATTTATTTTGTATATACCACAATTTTCACTCTATGGTTCAAACCTAATTTTCTACTACTATCAAAATTCTTCATTCGAATTTCGGTGGGGAATATTTTTCTACTGAATTTATTAATTTCCTAGCTTCTTCTGGTACCATTCAACAGTCCTCTTGTTCTGCTACCCACGCCCAAAATGGTAGGACGAAAAGAAAGCAACGACATATTCTTGATACCGCTCAGTCTCTCCTCCTCTCTTCCTCTGTCCCCGCCATTTTCTGGGGAGAAGCTGTTCTTACTGCCATGAATCTCCTCAATCGTATGCCTTTTCCTCTTCTCTTTTGTATCTCTCCTTATGAAAAACTTTTCGGTCAACCTCCAAATTATTCTTTGCTTGGAGTTTTTGGTTCTATTTGCTTTTTCCTTCTTCTAAAAAGCGAGCAGAATAAACTCAGTGCCCGTTCTTCCCTCTATGTCTTCTTAGGGTATAGCCTTCAGCAGAAAGGGTATCGACGTTATGACCCCGTTTTCAAACATCTATATGTCTCACGTCATGTCGTGTTTCTCGAGCGTCTCTTCTATTTTAATCTTCCTCCCAAGTATACCCCTGTTTCCAAGGACGATTTGATTTTTCTGTATCCTTTTCCTCTCAATGTGCCTTCTGATAAGTTTATATCAACTCTTGATGTTACTCAGGTACCTCCCTCCTCTCGCCCTCCGCTGCCTTCCTCTTTCCCGTTAGTCTACTCTCGCCGAATGGTTACCTCTTCTCCCTCGTTGCCCACTAGCTCTAATCCTACTCCTACTGCTCCTTTGGCATCTGATCCTCCTGAACGACGCTATCCTTTGCGCACTCGTACCACCGGTAAGACTTGGTTTTTTGTATACATGTTTCTCTCCATCCTATCGTGCTTTTCTAACGTCTATTTATGCCTACATTGAGCCTCAATCTTATAAGAAAGCATGTACTGATCCCAATTGGGTGGATGCCATGTCTGAAGAATTAACTGCTGTTCAAAAAACTAGTACTTTGGAGCTTGTTCCATTACCTGCTAGTAAAAATCTCATTGGGTGTAAGTGGGTGTACAAAGTTAAAACTCAGTCTGATGGTTCTTTAGAGCGTTACAAAGCTCGTTTGGTTGCCAAAGGCTTCTCTCAAGAATATGGTGTGGATTATGAGACCTTTGCTCCTATGACTAAAATGACCACCATTTGTACCCTTATCTCCGTCACTGCAGTCCGTCACTGGCCTCTATTTCAGCTGGAAGTAAAGAATGCATTTCTCAATGGCAATCTCAATGAAGAGGTTTATATGTGACCCCCTCCGAGTTTTTCTCGTCCCCCAGGCTTAGTTTGTCGCCTTCATCATGCCCTCTATAGTCTCAAGCAATCTCCTCGAGCATGGCATGATCGTTTTCAGTCTACTGTTTCCCAGATTGGTTTCATCCCATCACACATGATTCAGCCCTGTTTATCCGTCATAACTCTGCTGGCATTGTGATCCTGCTCTTATATGTGGATGACATGATCATTACTAGTTCTAACACTACCATTATCTCTGCCATCAAGCAACATCTTTTTCGGGAGTTTGAGATGAAAGACTTGGGCCCTCTTCGGTATTTTCTTGGTATTGAGGTGGCTACTTCTCCAAAGGGCCATCTCCTCTCTCAAACAAAGTATGCCCATGAGGTTGTTCACCGTGTGCACCTCACTGATGACAAGGTTGTTGACACGCTCATTGAACTGCATGATAAGTTTTCTTCCACTGATGGTGTGCCCCTTAAGAACCCTTCTCTTTATCGGGAGTTAGTTGGGTGCTTGGTTTATCTCACTGTGGCATGCCCTAATATCACTTATGTTGTTCATGTTGTTAGTCAGTTTGTCTCAGCTCCACACTCTACCCATTGGACAGCTTTACTTCGTATCATTCGCTATGTTCGGCACACTATCTTTCAGAGTCTGTTATTATAATCCACCTCATCGTTGACTCTTCAGGCACATGCAGATGCTGATTGGGCTGGTAATGTCTCCAACAGGAAGCTCACCACTGGTTTTTGTCTTTCTCGGTGATTCTCTTATTTTCTGGAAAAGCAAGAAACAGTCTATGATAGCACGTTCCACTGCCGAGACTGAATATCGGGCAATGGCCCATGCTACTACTAAAATTATCTGGCTTCAATGGCTTCACTCTGATCTGGGTGTACCTTCTACGTCTCCTACCTCCTTATACTGTGACAATAAGAGTGCCATTCAGATTGCTCATAATGAGCGTACCAAACATATTGAGATTGATTTCTACTTTGTCCGTCACCATCTTCAGTTGGGCACTATCTCTTTACCATTTGTTTCGTCCACCTTGCAGCTTGCCGATTTCTTCACCAAGACTCACACTGCGGCTCGCTTTCGTTTCCTGCTAGACAAACTCTCGCTGCTCTCTGAGCTCGCATCACGAGTTTGAGGGGGGTGAGAATATATTATTAGGATATATTATTGGGATATTATTGGAATATTTTCCCATTATTAGGATTATCAGAATATACAATCATTGTTATTGATATTTTTCCATTATTATGATTTTATTTTCTAGTTAGTATATTACCAGTATTAGGGTTTTTATAGCCTATATATTTGATGTATTCTTTCATTGTAATTCAATCATTTTTGTATCATTATGCAATAATATAGTTTCTTCCATTTGTTAACAAAGTATTTGCTACCCTTATTTATAACAAGTAGAATATCTGTTGTGCTTTTTAATCAACATTTTGACACATGTTTAAGACAAAAAATTATTATATTGCGAGAATCTCGCTATTTAGGATATACGAGCATCCACACCAGACTAGTGAAAACAACCTTCTTGCTATTTTAAGGAGTTCAAAATACAAAATAAGTGGTCCACCAGCCTCGGTAGAGGCTCGTCATTTTGATTTATGTTATAATAACTCACCATATTCAATGAGCTACTTTGTTCACTCATCGAATTCTTTGCAAAAGTCATTAGAGTAACAACGGAATCCACTCTTCTTCATTGTACCAACATAGTGAACAAAACATCTCCATCTCTCTCTACATGGAGATGAGTCCCAAGCAAAAGAATCAACGAATTTTCAATAAATTTCAAGAGATTCAAAGAGAATCGGGTGTGAAAATAGCCTATGATGAATTCAAAGATAGAATAAGAGAAATGATTTGAAATGCAAATCATGCCAACAAAATATAGATGAAGTGTTTTAGAGAGAGAGAAAGGGGGAGAGGGTACCAAATCTATTATATTTTAAGTGCCATCAGTATCTTAATCCAAGCAACAAAAAAAATATTATTTTTCTATTCAAAAAATAAAAAATATTAATAACAAAAACAATATTTAAAAGAGAGAGAGCTAAAATAGCTAGTATTGTTGGAGTCTTGAACTGAGACACAAGAATGAATGCTTGATCCACATAACTAGGACAGTGTCGTGTCCTCACGAATGCTAAACTTCATAGCTAAGCTTCATCTGGGACTAGGAAGATAGCGCACCATTCTCTTACAAGACCCTTATTTAGATTGATCTAGCATAATGAACTGGTACTAGTACTAGACGAGACGTCCAACCAGCAGTAGCAATTGGAAAAATGATTAGCTAAAATCAAGATATATGAATTTGGCTAGTTAATTTAGCTTGTTATTAGTGTTGATGCTCTTAGAAATGCCACCAAAATAAATAAATCACGACAATAAAGTACACAAGCTAATATTTAAATAGGCCAATGATACCAATACCATAACAAATGGCATTAAAAAACAATAAAGGGAACAAGTATCACATGAAAGAGTCTAAAAGGAGGGGAAATATGTGAAAAAGTGATTCATATGGTTTTTACCGTTATGTGAGTTCTTATCGTGTATCGATGCCCAACAAACATATCGGCCGATAAGAACTGAAACGGTACTAATAAGCGATAGGTATCGGTTTTATCGACCTATATGCCTGTGAATTTTCATATCACCAATATTTTGTTGCATACCTGAATGTTAACTTGAAAAACCATTACATATATGCTAATACGACCCGTAACGACCAATATTTAGAACTTTGTATATTACTTCTATGAACATTGGGTTTATTGGATGTTTATCATCATATATCAATGAACTTTCTTACAAATATAATTCCAATTTGATGCAACTGTCAGGATAATAAGAAAGCTTTAATATATCGATTTTATAGCACTACAATTTTTTATTTTCGTAGATTTTTCTATACAATTTATTTTCTTTTCATAGATTTTTCCATACTAGCAAAAACTAATAGAACTTAAGATAAAAGACAGTCAATTTCATGACCTATATCTGTGGTTCTTCAATAAAAATCCAGCCACACAAAATACAGCAAAATAATAATAACTTATCTCCTCTCACTATTGCATATTGTTTGAAGTTTCTTGAGGAGTTTCCTCTTTGGTATCTTCAGGTTCAAACCCCTTTCAGTAGCATTGCATAGGTATAGCATTATCTGCAACTAAGAATTACATGTAGTAAAATGAAGTTTTTTTTTTTTGGTCCAGTTGGTTCACTCGATACCACTCATTAATGAGTGATACAGCCTCTAAATGCCATCAACCATTCAAGGAACAAAATTTCCATTTGTTTTCATTGAAACGGCTGAAACGCTTCCGTTTCCTAAGCAACCGAAACGAAACATTAGGAGTGTAGAGGCGCCATAGGAATTAGTACAAATATAGGAGAAACACCACCCAATACAGTGGACGGCATGCGATTAATGAGATAGCACGCCGTAAAAACCGCCTCACTTCAAAACTGATGAGGCACATGCATATGAAACAATAGAGCCCGGGCTGTTTCTAACTCATGTCTATTTTTCCGTTTAGCTACCCTATTTTGTTCGGGAGTATCGGAACACGACCTTTGATGGGAAATACCATGACTGAGCAAGAATTCCCTCATAGCAGTAGACAAATACTGCCCCCCATTATCATTCTGCATGATTTTAACACAAGCACCAAATTGAGTTTGTATAGTCATGCAAAATTGGGAAAACACAGACAAAACTCAAACTTATGCTTTATTAAATAGAGAGGTGGTGCGAGAGTAATCATCAACAAAACTCACAAAGTAGCGAAAACCAAATAAAGAGGTGACCGGACTAGGTCCTCAGACATCGGAATGAACTAACTAAAATGGAACTGAAGCTCTTTTATTGACACGAGAAGAAAAAGGCACACGCAGGTGCTTAGCAAAACGACATGACTCACACTCAATAGTCGACACAGACTTTAGACTAGGGTAGAATATTTTGAGATTCTGTAAACTGGGATGCCCAACACGACAGTGTATATCCAGAGTAGAAGATGGTACGGCTGAATATACTAGGACAGGAGCAGCATCCAGCAGGTACAACCCCCCAGAGACCCATTCTCTACTAATAGTCTTCTTCGTCGAAAGATCCTGAAAAATACAAGAATCAATAAAGAATGTCATTGAACAACCCAAATCAGAAGTAATTTGACTGATGGATAGTAAATTGAAGGGGTTATCAGGGGTATGCAAGACATTATAAAAAGAGAGAGCAGAGGTTGGTGTTGCAACACCGCAACCCTTGACAGCTAGGGAAGATCCATTAGCCACCAAGACACCAGCATGACCAGGGGTAGGCTTGTAATCAGAGAGAATACCTGATGATCCAGCCATGTGAGCAGAAGCGCCAGAATCTATAACCCAAGTGTGGGGGGTAGCCACACATGCAGTAGGATTACCTGCAAATGTGGCTGCTGGTACCTCAAATGAACTCGCATTCTGTCCAGTCTGTCCATACATGTACTGATCGTACTCTACTGCAGTCATCTCCACAACCCGTCTGGCTGAGCTGGATGCTCCATGAGGACTCAACTGGACATAGTCTGGCTAGCTAAACTCGGATGTGGCATTGGCCACCAGTAGGGGCTTTCCATGAAATTTGTAGCACTCACTACGAATGTGTCCCTAATCCCCAATAATGGCACGCACGGGTCTCGCGACCACCATCACGACCCCCTCCACGACCAGTCCGACCACTACCATGACCGCGGCCTCGACTGCTACGGTTGCCATGATCACCTACTAGAGCAGATTGGTCAGATGCCGCAACAAGGGATGCAGTAACGCCACGAGAGTCATCCCGATAAGATGCTCGACTTGGGCGTCGGAATGTCTCGAAAAGAGTAGGAATATCTGCCCCAGCAAGGATCTGAGAACGCGCCGAGTCGAGCTCAGAATCCAAACTGGCCAAGAAGCACACCACAACTAGTTGTTGTCTCTGCTGCTGAAATTGGGACAACTGATTCGTGAATGGAATGAGCCGGTCAAACTCATCTGCTAAAACCTTGAATTGCAGAAAATGATCCTAAAGCAGCTTCCCGGATTGCTGAGACTGAAAGAAGCCTTTTGTAACGTCATATAATCGGGAAAGGCCATTGGTGGATGAATAAATTGACTCCAATGAGGACAAGATCTCTCGTACGGTATCAGTGTTAGCCACCAAAGCCTGAGCGGAAGGTTCCATTGAATTGAGTAGCTAACTAAATATCCGGGTATCGTCCCGGGTCTAGGTCCGAAAGGTTGCTGAGGTCTAAGATGGAGGATCTTAAGTGGGAATCAAGCTCCATTCCCTGAAGCGACTTCAAAACACTGTTCTTCCATAATGCATAACTGTTGGCGCCATCAAGTAGCCGATCTACCAACCGTGTGGATGAGGAAAACACCTTTGTAGTACGCTGCTGACCAACTTCAACATTGGATTCGCGGGTCACAGAATCCTCTGACATTCTTGTGTACCAATCAAGGAATCAAAAAATACCACACACCCAAGTCTCAATCCACACGCGTAAGAGATAGAGAATCGAACCGAACCGAGCCCTCACAACATCCTTAATCTAGCATCATGCTCACCATTTGTCTCAGGAGAAGTGGACAGGTGCAGTAAAGTAGAAGCAAACTGATTTGGAAGAGCCAACGAAGTCCGGCGAGGCTCCGGCGAGGCCTGTTTGGTCGGCTCAAAGCCCTAGAGAGACAGACGCAAGCCCCGGAGGCTCTAACAGTGATCGTCGGGACCCTAAAGAGACAGACGGTGAGCGGCCCTAGAGAGACAGACGGTGAGCGACGCCCCTCCCCTGAGTGACTAACGAGGGTCGGAGTTCCCCTAGGAGGGTCCAACGAAGGTCGTCGTCCCCCTAGAGGGGTTGACGAGAGTTGGCGCCTCGCCTGGAAGGGCCGATGAGAGTTGGCGCACCCATTGGGCAAGCCGACAGTGGTCGGCGAATGTTCCTGAAAGACCGACGAAGGTCGGCGACGATGGCTGGAGGGCCGATGAGGATCGGTGACGACTTTCGGAGGGTAGGGTGGTCGGCGGCGAGGGTAGGGTTTCTAGTTTGGTGGCTGGTTCTGGTGAGAGTTAGGGTTTCGTGGGGGCTAGGGTTTCGTGGTTCTGATATCATATTAGAATAAAGGAAGAGAATAGTGTGTCTCACCAAATGAGACCTACACCCATATTTATTAAGAAAAAGATGATTATAATAGCTACTGTGGGCATACCCACACAATACCACGTACTATAATATATATAGATATATTAACCCTTACTAAACACTTTTAAGATATCTTAGAATACGTATAATGACAGCCCAATGTCAAGTCCGTGGAGTATCTAAAAACTGCCTGACAACACCGACTGCAAAAGAAATGTCTAGTCTGGTAACAGTCAAATAATTTAACTTTCCAACCAAGTGTCAGTATTGTCCAAGATCTACTAACAACTTACCTTTGATCTGCAACAAATTTTGTGTTGGGGTCCATAGGTATGTCAATAGGTTTGGACCCTAACATTCCTGTTTCACTCAATAAATCAAGAACACATTTTATTTTAGACAAGAAGATACATTGGTGTGATCTAGCTACTTCAATACCCAAAAAATATTTCAACATTCCCATATCTCTAGTATGAAATTTAGCTTGTAGAAACGATTTCAATTCCTTAATATCATTAAAGTCATCACCAGTGATCACAATGTCATCCACATACACAATTAGCAATATCTTGCCCGCTCCAGTATGTCTATAGAAAACAGAATGATTGGCGCCACATCTTTGAAGACTAAAACTAGTCACAATATCGATAAACCTACCAAACCATGCACGAGGAGATTGTTTGAGTCCATATAATGACTTCTTCAAACGACAAACCAAACCTGACTCCTCCTGAGCAACAAAACCTGGATGGCGCGCCATATAGACCTCTTCCTAGAGATCACCATGTAAGAAAGTATTCTTCACATCGAGCTGATGTAAAGGCCAGTCAAACGTGGCGGCAAAGGATATGAATAGACGAACAGAAGAAATCTTTGCCACTGGTGAGAATGTTTCAGAGTAATCAATGCCATACACTTACGTATATCCCTTTGCCACAAGGCGAGCCTTGAGTCTATCAACAATACCATCAGAAAGAACTTTAATGGCATACACCCATCTACATCCAACCATTGATTTGCCTGAAGGAAGAGGCACTAAATCCCATGTATGATTCTGCTTTAAGGAAAGTATTTCTTCTTCCATTGCATTCTTCCAACCAGAATGAGATAGAGCATCTGTATAAGACTTAGGAAGAGGAACAGACGACAATACAGCAATAAACGAGTGAAAGGAAGTGGATAAACGATCATAAGAAAGAGAAATAGAAATAGGATGGGAAGTACAAGATTGCTTACCCTTGCGAACGGCAATTGGAAAATCAATCGCAGATGGTGGAGAACGGGGATGATCTGGTGGCGGGGAGACCATTGAGGAAATAGTAGAGACAGGTGGGGTCGACTCGACACGATTGTGACGAGTATAAACCTGCAAGTCAGGACGACTTAAACGTTCAACAGTAGTACCAGAGGATAATGGTGGAGTAAAGGAAAGAGGACTAGGGGCAGGAAGAGAAAGATCACAGACTAGACCATCTGCAGAGAGTAGCTCGAAATAATATGGGGTAGACTCAAAGAAAATCACATCACGACAGACAAAAAACTTATGAAGACTAGGACTATAACACCGATAACCATTCTGAATACGAGAGTAGCCTAAGAAAATACATTTAAGAGCTCAAGGATCAAACTTGTCACTACCAAGAGCAAGTTGATGGACAAAACAAACACAACCAAAGATGCAGGGGGTAAAACAAACAGCAGAGCATGTGAAAAAAGAATAGAATGAGGAGTCTGTCCCTTAAGCACGGATGAGGGCATACGATTAATTAAATAACAAACGGTCAAGACAACATCACTCCAAAAATATTTGGGAACATTCATTTGTAGTAAGAGAGTCCGTGCAACTTCAATTAAATGTCGATTTTTGCGCTCGGCTACTCCATTTTGTTGTGGAGTGTAAGAGCAAGATGATTGATGAATGATGCCAGATTGAGTCATGAAGTTACTAAAGGAATGAGAAAAATACTCTCTAACATTATCACTACGCAAGATGCGAACTGTAGTACCAAATTGAGTTTGGATTTCAGCACAAAAGGCATAAAAGATATAAAACAACTCTGAATGGTCTTTCATTAAATAAAGCCAAGTAACTCTAGAATAATCATTCACAAACGTAACAAAATACCGAAATCCTACTTAAAAGTGACATGACAAGAACCCCAAACATCTTAATGAACTAATATGAAAGGACTCAACTCTCTTTTATTAATCCTGGAAGCAAAAGGAATACGATGATACTTTCCCAATTGACATGACTCACAATCTAAAATTGAAATAGAACTTAAACTAGGAACTAAAAGTTTTAAGTTGTCCAATGATGGATGACCAAGATGACAATGAATCTAAGGCAGAGAAGCAATAGCAGGACATGCTGAAGGAAAAACTGCGGATGACGCGTAAGTGTCCAAATAATAGAGACCACCTAACTCACGTCCTTCGCCGATCGTCTTTCTCGTCACCAAATCCTGAATAACAACAGAATCAAAAAAGAAAAAAATAAAACAATTAAGATTTTTGGTAAGTTGACTCACAGGCATCAAATTAAAAGGAAAACAAGGAATATATAAGGCAGAAGACAGAGATAGCGAAGGCGTAGGTTGAATGGTGCCTATGCCTTCAACAAAACTGGTAGAAACATCTGCTAACATAACACGGGATAAGGAAGATGAAGATGTGAGATGAGAAAAAATCTGAAATATACCTGACATATGATTAGTGGCACCATAATTAATAACCCATGGGCGAGATGTAGAAGAAGATAAAAGACAAGCAGTAGGGGTACCTTTCTAGGCGAGAGATGCAACTGGAAGAGAAGCCTGCAAAGTCGCCTGATACTGAAGAAATTTAGAGTACTCTTCCTCGGAAACAGTGATATTCTTGTCCTCAACCGGAGTAGAGGAGGCAGAAGGATTAACATTGTCGAATGTCACGGTATTACCAAACCGAGAAGGTTTTCCAATAAGATCCCAACATGTCTCTCGTGTATGATTGAGTAAGCCACAATTGGAACACTAACGAGGTATACCTCGACCTCGACCTCGACCACTACAACCACCGAGGCAACCACCTCAAGAACCACCACTTCCTCGGCCAACACTGTAGCCACTAAATTGATCACCTTGGTGTTGTGTAACTAGAGCTGAACGATCAGAATTGTCCCAAGAAGAATTACTAGAGCCTTGAGAGCTGTCCCGAGAAGTAGCACGCAAGATACGAGAATATACCTCGACAAGAGAAGGGAACTCAGCTCCTACCAAAATCTGAGAGCAAACAGACTCAAATTCAGGCCGTAATCCCGCCAAAAATCGTATCACAACCATCTATTCTCGTTACTGTTGCATTTTGCGAATATCATTTGTGATGGGAAGAACCACATTTAACTCTTCATGAAGCCTCTTAAATGTAGCAAAATAATCGGTAACAGACTTATCATCTTGTTGCAACTGAAAGTATTCAACCGAAATATCATACATACGAGTAAGATTACTGGAATATAACATTTGAATGTATTCCTAAATTTCTTTGCAAGTGTCAAGATGAGTACGCATATCGGCAATATGTGACTCTATAGAATTCCATAACAGTGTAACAATCTAAGCATCCTCTTGTTCCCATTCAGGCTTCCGTTTGTCATCAGATGGACTAGACATAGTCAAATGGTTTTGTTTACCTTAACTAGTTAAGGCAACTTTTACGGCTTTGAACCAATACAAATAATTAACTCCATTCAACTTACGAGTAGTGAGTTGTGGAATGGTAAACTGAGGAATAAATGGTTTGGAATCCACAACTCCACCAACCAAACACAGAACAATTTTCTTCCACAAAGAAACAGAAACTCACAACTCACAAAGAGGAACCCGAATCATAAGAATAGGGGGCTGTCCATAGTAGATCTGACTAGAGTTAATAAAAATAAGCATGAACTGGTCATACCAAAACAAACAGTAGACAAGGGTGGACGGTGAAAGACTGCGGCGACTGTGAAAGGCGGCGACGGCAATGACGACTATGGTGGACGGCAATGTCAGCGACGATAGTGAATGATGGAGGCAGCGACTGTGAGGGATGAATCGCGACTGTGTTGGATGTCGCGATGTTGCAAAGATGGTGCGAAGAGGAATCGCGAAGTCGCGATGTGGGGACTGTGGTCGCGATGACGGCGATTGTGGTCGACGACGGTGATCGGCGATTGTGGCGATGACGGCGACGGCGACGGCGACTGTGGTCGGCGACTATGGCGAGGACTGTGGAGATGAAGGAGGAAGGCGGCGGCGATGGATGGGTTAGGGTTAGGGTTGGCAACTAAGGTAGTGGTGTGTTTTTTTTTTTTTTTTCCAGGAATTTTAATTTTGATACCATGTTAACGTGATATAATGAAAGAATGAGAGAGTTTAACCTAAAGAGTTAGCTTCTCTAACTATTTATATTAAACCAAATATTATCAATTTACATAAATAACCCTTAACAGTTTCCTTCGAAAAAAACATTATACAATAGACCTAAATAAGTTTTATTTAAAAGAATTCAATTTTTTTATAAATATTTTTATGTTTCTTTCAAAAAATTATAAGATAGATTTATTTTAGTTTATTAAAAATAATACTATTAGTATCACTATTGTCTAAGTAAAAAATTTAGAACTTATTTTGTAAGGATCTTACACTTTTTGACAATCATTTACACTAGTATTGAATAAAATTAAGTATCCCATTACCCACAAAATTATTAATTCAAAAAAACATAGATTTTTATGGTTTTAGACTTGTACTCCTATTTGCATAACTGCATAAACTTCTATATGTTTAATGAATCAATTGTTGGTCTTTAATACATAGATTTTAACTTGTAGTTTTAATCATTTCTAATTTTATCACGTTTGATAGTTCTCAAAATGTTTCTATTTCCATACTAATCGAAACAACACACTGAAATGAAATTTATCCTTGCAACCATTCTAACCGTCATCACAGAGTTAGTTTTATTTTGGTGTTAAAAAAAGACACATGTTAGGAAAGTTTCAAACTAAATAAAAAAATCCTCAATGTATCAAGAAAACAATACGAAATACAGTCAATTGGGTGTCCTTACAACGCGCATTGAGCCATTCAGATTTAGTTCATTTCCCAATAGGATATTTAAATGTACTTGACCATATAAATGAACTAACTTGAAATTTCCAAATTTACTTAGCTTAGGCCCATTTAAATTTTGTTTAAATTCTTCTAAAATAATGTTACCTAATTTAGAAGTGAGAAGTAAATCTGCTCTTTTCAACACCTACTAAGTTTTTGGATTCAACTAAATTATGAATATCCTGAGAATCAAAACACTCAAATTGGTTTGAACACAAATGTGAAGCCATGCCATATTATTTTTTTTATACCAAATTCCTCCTACAAAAACTGCTAATGTTTTCCTTAGTCTCTCTCAACTTCTCTTGATTGCTCAAATTTGCCTGGAAAAAACTGTTTCAGCATTTCACAGCAGACCCATCATATGTGAACAGGCTCTAGTGTATTATAAAGTGCACACTTGATTTGATGTGAACACTAAAATGCAACATCATGTCAATATCACGCTTTGTAACCGTAAGAGTATTATAGCTACTAGAGTTTTATAAACAAAACCAAACTGAGCCTTTATCCCTATTAATTGGATTCGGCTACATGAATCCTTTTACGTAATCATTCTCTATATAGCCTCATTTGATAACCGTTGTAGATTGAGTGGGATTAATAGTGAGGTGGAATTAGGAATGAGGTGAGGTGGGATTAGTAGTAAGGTAAGATTATGAATTAGATGGAATTAGTTTTTTTGTCTTTGATTTGGATAGAATTAAGTTATAGACTATAGAAACTCATGTTTGATTTGGGTGGGATTGAATTAAATTTATGAATTTTTAATATTACCCTTATAATTTTTGTATTAAAAAATGTTTTTAAATAGCCCCAATTTTATATTAATTTTTTTAAATAGCACTATTTTGAGAGGGATTGAATAACGTGATATACGATTATATTTGTTAATTTTCAATATTATCCTTGTAATAAAAAATTAATAAATATATTTTGTATTTTTTATATTAGCTACTAAGTTAATTTATTTTAAAATTAACTTAAATAAACTAATAGTTAATAAAGTTGCCATTTTTCCTCACTATTTGTCCAATTGTCCTTTGCCCATGTGAGCATAAAATAAGCTAGAAACCAATATCAGCATCATTATTCCTCCAAATCTCTCGTCCAGCAAGGGTAAAATAGTTTGCTTGAAATTAATTCACCCGGACTGGATTACCAGTACCGGGTGATATGTGGGATGGCCAATGCAGCCTGTGGAAGGGATTGGTATGCCAGTGGACTGTTCGTCCAGGCCAAGTTAGCATAGCATGAGCAAACATAAAATTAAGTGGCCCACTGGCCAATCCAGCTCACTATAACCCTTAACAAACATGCTATAAGTGAGCTAGTTTTCATAAGTTCATATCTTTTTTTAATACAGCATTTCATATCAATTTGGGTCTATCCCTGCTCCTAATGTATTCTTTATCGATGATATTGTCGCTTTTCTCACCTTCATCAAAGCATTCACCTTCATTATTAGTAATTTTTGTTAAGAAAAATAAAAATACCTCCACTTATTTCTATTTTTCGAGTTTTCCACTTTATCTTTGTTTTCCAAGATAATATTTATACTAAAGGAAAGCACCCACTTGGTCTTCTCTATAATTGAAGCAGCATGGGATTTTCTTTTACCCAAAATACCCTTTCTTTCTATAATTAATTTTATTTTAAGATTTTGATTATATAATTTGAAAATTACATCACTCTGCTGTTCTTATTTTCCGCAACTAATTTGGTTTCAATTTCGATTTTATAATCGCTTCACTTTTTTTCTCTTTTTCTTTATTTGGAGTATGACTAGCAGTTGCTTCTAGTGTTCAAGTAAATGAGTTGGTAAGTGGGAGGGTAATTTAACAGAGAATCAAATAGTTGAAGGAAGAAAAAAAAATCACACAAAAAATTCAATTGCTAATGCTTAACAAAATCCACGCTTCTAGTTCACTTAAATGCAAAGAGAGAGAGAGAGAGAGAGAGAGAGAGAGGGGGGGGTCTCACATAGATAAGCAACCCTAGGGTTTTCCTTATCGACCTCATTGGCAACTCGGAGGATCGGCGCAATGGGCGCGAGCGACGTAGGCACAAGCTCGCTGTCGATGGCACCCTCGGCAGAGGGGTCCATCATTGTCGGAGCCCTTGTCATCGTCCTCGTCATCGATCTCCGTGGAACCTCCTGGTCTTTGCTCCCACTCGAACTCGCCATCTCGAGCCACTGCTACCACAAACGCAACACACCAATCTCGTCCTCTCCCTCCCTCTTCCCCCGTCTCTGTAATATCCTTTCCGAAAGTTCTTAAAGCGCAAACAACAATCATTCTGGGATTTATATATGTGTATATATAACCATATAAAGGAAGAAAGTGAGAGAGAGAGAGAGAGTGAGAGAGGAGGGGGGATTCTTTGCTGCAATGGTGGGGCAAGTGATGTAGCTTTCCGGTTTCTCCGATAGCAAGTAAAGAACAAGAAGATTTGGAGACGGTGCGCGAAAACTGTTGTGTACGGCAAGTGCTTTTGCTTTTCGGATCGCACGGCTTTCGAAGCCCAGCAGCCAAACGTTTTTTTCCTCTCTCTGCGTCTTTTGTGTTTCTTCTCGTTTCGAACAGAAACCAAATACAAACGACCCGACCCGTCGCTCTGTTCACTTCCCGCGTATTTTAATTGTTCGAAATAATGTTTCACTAGAATAAATATTACGTAGAGTATAGTAATGCTATTTAGGCGTATTTAACTGTCCTATTTTATATATTTATTTATGTGATATAGTTAAATAATTAATTTTTTTTTATCAAAAAGATAAATAAATAATTTTAATTATACCACATAAGTAGGCATGTAAAATAAGTCTATCAAAAAGGCCTAAATATCATTTTTCTATAATTTATTTGTTTATTTATTTTATTTATTTTATTAATAATTTTTATCATTTGGTCATGTTATTATATATTTCATTCTCTTGTAATAAAGACGAATCAAAAAAAATAAATTTTTTTGATTGAAATATAAAAATATTTAAAAATAAAAAATAATAATAAAAATAATAAGTCAAATTTTATGTTACTTATTTTCATTCGTAGTGAACTTTTCCCATCTATTGATCAAAATGTTACTTATTTTCGTCCTTTACTTCTTTTGAAATTAGAATTGCCAATTAATTGTAAAAACAAAATTTAAAAAGCCATTGATCTTTTTCTCACCTTTGAAATTAGGTCCCAAAGTTTAAAGGTGCTAGAAGTCCCATTTCGCTCACCTGTTAAGTTTGTCTTTATTAATCACCAATGATTTTTTTAGAAAACTTCTCAAATGCATGCAAATAAAAAATTTGAAGGTTAAAAAGAGAACAACATAAATTAAATAGTAAAAATACAAATATTGTATCATATTAGCATGCCGATTTAAAAGAAATAAGTCTAAAACAAGAAATAAAGAATCATTTAAGCCACTAGATTTACCAAACATACCAAAATTAGACTAATATAGCATGTCGGAGATTAGAGAATACTGCAAATCATGAAAATATTCTACTAAAATTGTAACGCCCCGACTTCTGGGATCATTAAAACATACATATGTATAGGAATAAAGATAATGATAACGCTTCATTCATAATTGATTGAAAAATATTATAATTATAAGCATAATGTTTCTCCGGACATCACCCACAAAATATTTAGATAGTACAGTCATCCATCATAATGTTTTAAAAAAGATTTTAACTGGAAATTACAACACAAATAAGACAAAAAACAAAAAACTTCAATGTTTCTTTAGGTAGTCCCAAAGTCCTCCAACTCCTGGAACTCACCCTGCTTCACGAAATCTTCTGGGTCTTGAAATTCTGCCTCACCACCTGTGGTGCTTACACCGTGAGCCGAAACTCAAAAGAAACTCTAAAAATCTTATTGATCTAGCTCAAAATGCAATCCAACTAAACAACATTCCACAATAAGATTGTTTTACATTCAACAGTTAAAGAGGCATTTAACAGACTTAGCTAAAATTTACAAGGTAAAACATTCATTGAGATGGCAATGTAACGATGTAGTAGAGATGCACAAGAGATGATGGTAATGAATGATATACATATGCCAAGCCCCCGACTATAAACCACAGGCAGTAATGACGAATTCCACGCCAAGAAGTTCAAAGAGATAGACTTTATGAGAAATTTGATCACTAAGACCATCAATGCGCCTCGTTGTTGTTAGGGTTGGTATACTGAAAATTATATTTTTAGTATTTAATTTTATTTTTACTAAAATTAATTTTTAATTTTTTGAGAATTTTTATGAGTAATGTATGTGTATCATTTTAATATTATGCATGGATGTCCGATATTCTGTATAGTAGTTAATCTGGTGTGTTGAGTATGGCTACATGCAGAATATCAGATTTTAGATTCTTGCAAAATATAAATTTTTTATTAACAGTTTAGATGGAAATAGACATATCATCGATACGACTATAGCACAGAGTTTTAGTAGGCCTGTCTTTATTACGGGAAACAGATAATAGTGTCGTCTATTGTTCCGACTCTCTGTGCTAGTACATTTTGTGTGAATTGAACGGGACATTTGGGGTAATTAATTTTATACTGACTATATAAATTAATTCACACTCCAAGATTATTATGAATAGTGCTTATGTTCTTAATCGTAAAATAATTATTAATTTGCATATATTTAATATTCGTTATTTTGATTTATTAGATGGTGCAATCTTATATGAGTTTATATTCCCGGTGAGTTAGATAGCGGTATTATTTATATAGTAAATATTAATTATTGATGGAATTGACGTCCCGAAAGATCGGGATTGACGATACCCCGTTAAGGATGCTTATAAGTTTTGACAAGATCAAACCCTACATGTAGATTTGATTATCCGGCAGTCAAATAAGTTAAACGAAAGGATATAAGGAATCTCAAGATGCCAATTAAATTAAATTGTCAGTAATTGAATTTAATTGGCGGGTATTGAGAATCTTAACGTGGAGAGAAATTGTAAACATTTAATAACATGAGCTCAATACAAAAAGATCTTGAGATTATGGGTCAGAGTGCAATTATAGTTCTTTAATGGTGTGAACTGTAATTTTGTATTTTATAAAAATTGCAGAAACCGCTGTGTCTTTCCATAATTGCAGGAACCTCTAGTAGGTGTCTATGTTCCACTGGAAGTCTAATTCATAATTACTCTCTAGATCCCTGCTGTAATCCTATATATATGCGGGTAGATTGAACTAATTTTTTGATGATTTTAGATCATTATTATTAAGATATTATTTTTTTCTTTCAAGACTTAAATATATCGGGGTTCTGCCGGTACAAGTTCTAGAAGGATCGTAACCGACACTACGTTCGAGGATCGCGTAAGGGAATATAGTAGAAAATCTGACAGGAGTTTCAACTCAGAATCAAGTCGTAGTTGAAGGTTAGATCGAAAAAATGTATTCTTCTAAATTAACTTTGGTTGCACGGGTTCATTTTTGATCATTCGACGTCAAAATTTTTATTGGGAGCCCGTTTCGGCGTTTGCCCGTCTAGTTAATTTTTTACCGATAATTGTTTTTTTAAAAACAATGATCTTGACAGTTTTACCTCCAACATATTAGTATCAGAACCATTTTATTTTTTGTTTATGGTTTATTGGGACATGGTAGTTTTAGAATTGTTGCTAATTTTGTTTTGCAGGCGTTCTAATCCCAGTTTTATGATCATCATTTATTTTCGTGTTTGATTGAATGCATGGATGATTATTTATTTTTTTAATCACGGGGTTGACCGTAATAAATTAATTAATTTTATATCGAATGTGAGCCTACGTGACATAAGTTTCGATGTAAATATATTATGTTCTTTAAGTTTTTTTTCTAGTTTATTGAAAGAAAAAAATTAAGAACATGTATGGAAGAATCAAAGCTGGTGACAACCGACGATTTTAGCCGCGGATTAATTTTTTTTTTTTTTGTTGCTTCGCAGCAGTTTTTTTTCTCTCTAGTATTTTTTTCTGGTTAAATAAAAAAGAGGGCCAAACGCAGCCTAAGGCTGCAGCAACTTTGTAACAACAAAGCTGCGGTTTCCAGCAAGCCGCCGGTGCACGCAGCGCCGGTTATCCAGCAAGCCAGGCATCAAAGCTGTGGTTGCCAACGTAGCAACTTTCCAACTCACAGGCGCTGTAGCAAAAGTCCCAACGCAGCAGCAGTAGCGTCCAAATCAAAAGGCACAAACAGTAGCGGCGCAAAGGCCAACGGAGCAAACTTTTCCAAAACAGTGGTTTTCCTTCTCACAGAAGCAGCGTTTGGCTGCTAGTTTCTTCCAAGCAATCGGTGCAATCCCAAACCAGGCGCCAACACGCGGCTATCACCAAACTGTTGGCGCAAAAGTGGCTGCGGCAATTCCAAATCCCAGCAGCGGTTTTCCAGGAGATATTCCAAGTGGTGTTTTAATTGAAAAAGAAAATGATTTTCCAATCACTCCAAACCGCGGTTTCCACAAACGCCAATCACAACAGCTTTATTCCAGAGTGCCGCAACAACAGGGATTCCTAATACCGATGGAATTCAAGCAATTTTAGTCCCAAACAGCTTCAGTTTTTTTTAAAAACAGCGGCTATCCCAGGCGGTGCAAGTGGATATTTTTGGGATTTTTTGGATTGGTTGGGATTTTTTGGATGCTTGGGAGTTGTGATTCAAGCAAACAACAACAGTGGATTCCCAAGAAGGCCGTTGGTTTCCAAAGTAATTCCATATGCAGCAGGTTTTCAGCGGAGCAATCCAATCCAAACACTATTTTGGTTGGCTTGATTTTTTTGATATAGATAATATCAAGGAATCATGAAACAAATAGAATATTGGAAGCTGATACAGATTGAACCTTTCAAGCTTATCTTTGAGCAGGAGACTGAAACTATTTAGAGTTTCAATCGGATCATAAAATTGGGATGATTTATATTTATCTTATATTTAATTTTTTTTATTAACCGCGTGGATGATAATTATTGATTTGATTTATCCCGTTAATTTAATTAATTCGAATATTCGATTTTAATTAAAATATTTTGTAATTAAAAATAAAATAAATTTTTTTAAATTAATTAATTTTAATTAAATGAAAAAATTTTAGATATTTTATTTTTTACAAAATGTCACGTTTAAAGATGATTTTTTTTAAAAAATTGGATATCTTGGAATAACGTGGGAATTAATTTTGAATTTTGAATTAATTAAATAAAAAAATATTTAATTGAAGTAAATTATTATTTTTCGAAAAATGTAGAATAAAAAATAAAATAAATAAATGCCTTTAATCACTACCTTTGCTGAAAAGCTAAAGGAAAAATTATGCATTTATTAAATTTTATTTGTTACGCATTTAAACACGAGAAAATAATTTAATAAGGCAGAATCTTTGAATTCGTGTACACGAAAAGATATTTGATTCTTTCAGATCGTGTGACTTTCGAAATTAATAAATTTATTTTAATTAAACGG
>JAULJZ010160172.1:0-27044 GCA_032270985.1 Heliamphora pulchella
CAGTTTAGGGTCATGAGTAGGACTGACGAGTCAGTTTTTGGTCATGAGGATGACCGACGAGTCAGTTTAAGGTCATAAGAAGTACCGAGTCAGTTTAGGGTCATGAGGAGAACCGAGTCAGTTTAGGGTCATGAGGAGGACAGACGAGTCAATTTAAGGTCATGAGGAGGATCGAGTCAGTTTAGGGTCATGAGGAGAACCGAGTCAGTTTAGGGTCATGAAGAGGACCGAGGAGTCAGTTTAAGGTTATGAGGAGGACTGAGTCAGTTTAGGGTCATGAAGAGGACCGACGAGTTAGTTTAAGGTCATGAGGAGGACCAACGAGTCAGTTTATAGTCATGAGGAGGATCGAGGGGTCAATTTAGGGTCTTGAGGAGGACCGAGTCAGTTTAAGGTCATGAGGAGGACCGAGTCAGTTTAAGGTTATGAGGAGGACCGAGAAGTCAGTTTAAGGTCATGAAGAGGACCGAGTCAGTTTAGGGTCATGAGGAGGACTGAGTCAGTTTAAGGTCATGAGGAGGACCAACGAGTCAGTTTAGGGTCATGAGGAGGACCAAGTCAGTTTAGGGTCATGAGGAGGACCGACGAGTTAGTTTAGAGTCATGGGGAGGACCGACGAGTCAGTTTAAGGTCATGAGGAAGATCGACGAGTCTGTTTAGGGTCATTAGGAGGACCGACGAGTCAGTTTAAGATCATGAGGAGGACTGAGTCAGTTTAGGGTCTTGAGGAGAACCGAGTCAGTTTAGGGTCATGAGGAGGACCAACGAGTCAATTTAAGGTCATGAGGAGGACCGAGTCAGTTTAGGGTCATGAAGTGGATCGACGAGCCAGTTTAAGGTCATGAGAAGGACTGAGTCAGTTTAGGGCCATGAGGAGGATCGAGGAATCAATTTAGGGTCATGAGGAGGACTGAGTCAGTTTTGGATCATGAGGAGGACCGACGAGTCAGTTTAATGGCATTATAACGACCCGGTACAGACCCTAGTTGTAACAACCCGATTGATAATAACCCGTGTAAAAACCTAGCCCAAACCCTAATGTTAGTGACGGATAGTCCATGAGACCATAGAACATTAAAGAAGTTCAGAACCCTAACTCGAATCGAAAACCCTAAGTTCGGCCTAGAAACCCTAAAAAGGTCCAAATCGCAGGCAATAAAACCCTAGCACTTGGAGAATCTCCTAACATTCTAAATGAAGTAAATATCATGAAATAAAAAATAAAAAATTCTCACAAATAGGGTCAAATGACCGTTTTGCCCCTAATACAGCAAAAAGCCTTAAAAACTCAAATTTTGACACATGGATATCCTAAATCAAGAATTTAAGTTCAATTAAGTGGTAAAAGACAAAATAACATCAACAATTCCAAAAATTCCCCTTAGTGGCCGACCACCTTGGAGGATGTGCCAAAAAGTGATTTATTTTCTTCTTTTTAGCTTTAAATGATGAGAAATGAATTAAATGAAGCATTATGATGATCCCAAACTTTTTGGACAAGTAAAATATCTAATAATGTAGTGTTATAAGTCAACAAAAGCAAACAAATTATTATTGAAGTCCATACACAACAAAATAAGTCAAAAAATCTTATGTTGTCAAAATAGCTTAATTTGACTTAAAAGACTACATCTACTCAATCAATTACTATGAAAACTATGATAACACATAGAAATACTATATTTCTCATAAACATACAAAAATAATAAGTCTCACTAGAAAAAAAACAACAAAAAGATACATCAAATTAACTTTTAATGTATTTTCTTGTACAATATGGGCACGCAAACCGAGGCAAACCCCTTGATTGATGAGGGATCAGATTTTGTCCCCCCAAACAGCCACCTAGCTACTTTTAGCTTCACCAAATCTGAATTCTAGCCATCAAAACTCATATCAACTCAAATCAAACTCAAAGTCTCATTAATGAAGTGAAGAAAAGGAAGCTTCCTTGTGTACTTCTTGTCCCCCATGTGTTCCCTATCCTCCTCCTATTTAAACTAAGCCCAAACACCTCTTCTCCCCTTCAAAATTTTGTGCATGTAGAGAGAGAAAGAGTGGGTTGAGTGTTCTAGAGGGTTTGAAAGAAGAAGGAGGAAGAAGAAGAAGAAGAAGAAGAAGAAGGGATCCAAAAAGTGGGGTCTTTGGAGACCATGGTTTTAAAGCTAAGTCCAAATCCATCCTCCACCATCGTTTGATCTCCCAAACATGTAAGTAAAATCTCTAAATCTTGTATCTAATATCCCTCAAAAAATCCCCCCAACACTCCCCTTAATCCCCTCAAAAATCAAGAACCGAAATCAAACCGAAAAGGCGTTGTAGCTGGAAACCTAGGGGCTACTATGTTTGTGAATGTTATGAGATGTTGTTGTATGTTCTTATCTTTGATATTTATGACATCTAAGTGTGCTGGAGCCTTGATATGTAAGTTTGAAACACAAGCATGCAAGGAAATAGAGCCAAAACATGACATAACATAAGTAGAGGACCTAGACCCTAAGAGGCTTGATTTTCTAGAACTTTGATGTTTCTACCCTGAGATTTGAAAAGCCATAAATCTCTGTAGAAAGTTGTTCTAAGCATGATTTTTATTTCCAGAGTTATATGTTTGTGTTATCTTTCATCCAAAGTTGGTTTCAACTCATTTTTCATAACTAGAACTCAAGATATTGCAATTTTACCAAAGTGTGTCATTTTCTAATCAGTCAACACCACCGACCAGAAACCCCTAGTTTAGAATGAGATCCCAACTTTGGTCAAAATATAAAAGTTGTAGAAAACATGTATATCTATCTACCTACCAAATATGAGAACAAAATATTGAGGTTTGTTAGGTCAACACCCCTTTGAAATTCTCTATAGATTTTCAGCCCCCAAGAAACATTTTGTCACATATTTTGATATGGCCCAAAACCGCTATTTTTAGTGATCTATTACAAAAGTGGTCTACATGAACTTTGTAGCTGACATATTGAAGTATTTGATTCCCAAAAATTAGACCTTAAAGCCTCGGGAAGGTACCCCAAAGACTTTTTAAGCCATCTGTCCAAAATCGGCTCTGTTGAGTTTTGGTGGCTGACAGAACCCACTTTTTAAATTGGCCAAAAAGTATAACTTGTTTCAGACAACTACCCTTAGCTCTAAACATGAAACTTGTAGGGAACATGTTAATGTAGAACATACAAAAAAATGGGCTCATTTGAACTTCATTTGATACCCCAAAATCGAGAATTGTAGGATATATTTTTATTTAAATGATGTTTAAAAATCATAGTTTGATTACAAGTCTAGATACTCCAAAACTTTGTCGCCCCTTCTGATTTAATACTTGGTTTTAGCCTTAAAAGTTGCTAAGTTTGGTTTGAACACCATTTGCTATGAGATTCTAATTTTTGTAAGATGGTTGATTGAATTAGTCGATTAATATTTCTAAGTGAATGTATGATGATTTAGAACTCATGCTATTATATTTGAACCATATCTTCAGAATTGCGCTTCACATACTTGTACCTTATGCTTTGCGCGTTGTACCATGAATCTTGCCATGCAAATGCCATGCTATAAATTGTTGCACTTGAAATTTATATTTCACATAATGGGCATTGTCATTTGCATCTTGACATATTGGAGTTCATTTGTATAAACCGTTGTGGGGGTGTTTACAATGGGCCATGTGCGTCTTGAGCAGTGTTACGTCCTGAGCCGAACTACCGCTGTACGCCTAGTGATCGGGAAAGCTGATGTACAGGAACCTAACGTACGGGAACCTAACGTACGGGAACGTAATGGTACCATTCAGATTGTTGTGTCAAGTATGTTAATTTTGGGCTATGTATGTCCTGAGCCGTGTTACGTCCTGAGCTGTATCACGTCTTGAGCCAAACTGTTGCTATATGCCGTAGTGATCAGGAACGTTGATGTACGGGAACCTAACGTACAGGAGCATAATGGTGCCATTCGGATTATTGCATTGGATATGTTAATTTTAGGCCATGTATGTCCTGAGCCATGTTACGTCCTGAGCCATGTCACGTCTTGAACCGAACTGCCGTTATATGCCGTAGTGATGGGGAACGTTGATGTACAGGAACCTGACGTACGGGAGCATAATGATGCCACTTAGAATTCGACTGGTTGATTTGTAATCGAGATGGGTTATGTTGAGATGTCTTTCATGATTCTAAGTCTAGGGCATCCCTGGTTGCCTTTTTTTCGAAAATATTTTCGGATGTATTCCCCTTGTACACCCTGGGTTCGTCCCCGGTGTTACAAAATTGGTTTTTACACCCTGGGTGCGTCCCCGGTGTTTAAAATCGTTTATGGATATTTTTGGGCACCATGGGTTCGTCGCTAGCATTCTGATAACATGGATGTCGGGTAACTTGGAGATAGCTTGATTCGGCTGACCTTATCCCGTTGGGTGATTTGGAGGCCCTAAGTCGGCTGACCTAATCCCACTGCGGTGGTAATTCGGAGAGAGCCCGATTATGGCAGACCTAAATCCCTTGTCATGGTATTTTGTATATGTGAACGTTTCTTGAAATCTCTTAGACTGTGGGTTGACACCGGCGCATCACGAGTCTTAAGGTGGGACTTGCTAGCCCGAATAGGGGTGGCAGAATATATTATTGGATAGTGGCCCGCCCCCATACCATTTCTATTGAGTAAAACAGCTGTGGTATAAAGCCAGGCGATGTGGTTACTATTCACAATGAGGCGTGATGATGGCTTTGGTGATCAATTTTTCAAATGAAGTCTACTCTGGTAATTCCCAGCGTGGAATTCCTATTTCTTATCGGGGTGCATGTTGGGTTGGGCATCTGCATTTCATGCACGCATGTTTATTAACTTATCTGCTACCATGTTATAATTTTGTCTGTCTCCTTGACTATAAACTGTACTGGGTGTTATATGGTATGTGTTGCGGTGAATTTTGTGCTGTGAGATTAGTTAGAAGGTTGGAGTGTTTTGCTTCTGGGCCTTGGCTCATGGCATTCGTGCCACAGGTGAGGAGGAGTTCTTGGAGGAAGTCGTTCTAGAGGGATAAGAAGAGTTTGAAGAATAGGGTGAGTCCCAAGAGCACACGAATCCAGCAGATGCATTCTGAGGAGTTGAAGCTTCTGCTTTCGTTTTCATATTCAGATTTCTCGTGTTATTATAATTGTTGAAAATTCTTGGTGGAATTGTAATACTTATGTACTTTTGAACGGCTTAGAACTCGTTTATAATGTAATAACTAGCGTACGTAAATATGAATGAATGGCTAGATTATCCCTTTATTTAAATTTTTGTATGTCCCAACGTGCCTAGAGGACGGGATGTCACAGTTGGTATCAGAGCTTTAGGTTTAGTGAATCTTCAGACCTTGGGTTATGAGAAACCATGCATTCTATCGCATTGGAGCTCTATAGGATGTGTTGTATTACTAATAATTATCATCTATACAGTATAAGAACTAAAATCTTCTACGCCTGAGTCTTATAGTAAGTCGTGTTAGGACGTTACCGGGATCGAAAGCAGCAAGGAACCTACATGCGAAGGACGGGTATGACCATCAAGATCGAAGATTGGAAATTCATGCAACGAGTTATCTTATTTTAAGGGAGGTAGATAGGAGTACGTACCAGGAGAAGCCTTAGATACCACCTCGAGAGACACCGTTAAAACCCCGCAACTTCATCCTTATGAATTCTTTTCTCGTTTACCCCAAGCCTTGGTGTCAACATTTTGAAATTCTTTTGTATGTCCTCCCTTCTTATATCATCAGTCCTCAATGGTACCGTCAAGAGTCGTTCGTCAATAACCTTTATGCACCTAAGTCATGTTGAGAACCCTATTAGAAATTCAACTCAAGAAAATACCCTTGTCCTCAAAGTTTTCATGCCTAGATAATGACCGGTATTCGCATATTGATTCTCCTCCGATTCGAGTCATCATACTTGAACTAACTCTTCTCTTATAGAACTTGATATGAATTCTTTGTTAAGTACCCATTCAAAACATTCGACATTGATAAAATTTTCTGCCATCGCTCATTTCTCTTGATTTTGGAACCACAATCTGTTGCAGAGACTTTGTGAAACTCTTCATACACTCTTGAAGTCTTTGCCAGGGAAGTCGACTTAGATGCTTGAATTGAAGTACGTTAGGCTGACATAACTTTAGGGCAAAGTATCTAGTTAGGCTGCCCCTTTTGATATCTCCTTTATCATAATCTGATTGTACTGGATTAGTTCCGGGGACACTTGTTTAAAGTATTGTTCATTATCCTCTTCTTGTTTCTCCAATGTTTGAACCCCAAATGACCACTCAATTTGTGTCAACGGCAATTGCCTTAACCGTGACCGTTTAACCTCATCCAACCTATCTTTGAACCACCTGGGTTCTTCCATAAGATGTTTTAACCCCGCGCAAGCTTTTGATCGTCGACCTTCAAAAATCTTGCTCCATAAATCTATGAGTAACAACGATCATCAAGATATTACGTCATTACTCCTTAGCGCTTTCACGGGAAACTGAGACGATGCACGAAAATCTCTTAACACCTCTTCAAGCGTGAAGCAGATTTTTTCATGATGTCACGGCTTAGAATATCTATCAACATCCGCGTTTAATAAGGTTTTGAGGATCGAAGCTCCCGTTTGCAAGAATGGTGAAGTACAGACTTTTTCAACGAACTATCTCTTTTCAAAGGTCCCGACAAATAAAAATTAGGCTGTCAGCAATCCAAAGTTAGAAATGACAACTTCACAACACCACCATATGGCATAATTCAAATTTTTCCAGACTAGTTCATAGCTGACCCACCCATTTGATAAATTAAGAAGCAAAAGATTCATACCGGTAATAAGAAAGTGAAAAACAAGAAATAGCCTCGAACTCACATTACCCTTAGTATGCTAGCAAAGGAGGTACATCGATGTTCACACCGACCTTTCCACTAATGTGTTAGAGTCTGGATTTTTGCCATCACTACCAAGGAACGAAGGATCTCGATCACAAAAATAAACGTTTGGAGCCTGATGAAGAATTAACCACTAAGTCACAATGGATCACATGACTAGGTAATTACCACAACCATATCTTTGATCATGATCGTTTTACCTAGAATGACCAACCACCGCCTGAGAAAATGATCTAGTTATTGGAGGAGACTTTCAAACCCAACGTTCTGGTGCGTCAAGAACATATGGTAGAGGCCACGAGGAATGGAGCAACCTTTAGAAAGATTAGAGAGAAAATGGAAGCATATGATTATAGACTTTGTCATCAAAATTATCAAGATCACCTCAAAGACCAAGAGCTCTTTCGTTAAATAATTCAAGGATTTGGATGCCAAGGAGTTTGTGGAAATAGTGAGTCCTATTGACGCCGAAGATTATTTAAAGGGTGGAGTTCGCATTTTAGATAGACTAAGTTATTCACATGATAGGTTCTTAAAGTATCAGTTTGTATTCGTTTGGCGTTAAGTCTGTGTAACTCTTATGGAGTGGTATTCAATTTTCGTTATGGTATCGATGTGAGTCGCAAGGAAGTTGCTTTCAAAAAACCTTTTGTGATGTGACCCGTTAGAGCAAGTTTGTTTAGATTGGTAAGTAGATGTTGCTAGTATAGAGAAAGAAGTTTCTTGTAGGAGCATGTGAACTCTATGTATGAGAAGTTGAAGGGTGATACAATTTTATTGTTTCTAATGAAGTTGTATAGCAGTTCAATGTGAGTATGTGGAAAGAATAAGTGTTTAGATGAGAAGAGTAGAAGCGTAAGTAAGATTATACGAAATTCATGAGTGTGACTTTTGAAAATGGCCTTGAGTGAATCGAGAGTCTTGGTAGAATGTGGGTAAGATAAGATAATTAAAGTGCGAAAGTGGTTCTTGGTTCGATTGTGTGGCGAAAAGTGTGTGAAGGGATTGAGTGATGATGATAAAAGACTTTATAATTAGGAGTTAATACTGTTCAGTTAAAGGATTGTAGAGTGGATGGTACATACGTGAAGGAAATATATAACAAGGTTGTGATTGGATTCATATAGGTAAGAGTACACCTGGAGAGCATTTAGTCTATGTGATATGTTTAGCCCTAGTGGCTCATTAAGTTCAAGTGGTGGTAGCAATCTTGATGGTCGTAAGGCTAGAGTAGTCTAACACAAAGTGATGATATGATTTCAAGTTAATAGTCGTTAGTCGATCGGGAAGCAGTCTTTGATGTATGTTTGAATATAGCAATGAGCTAGTTTTCGGTAGAGTGACAGTCTTTCTAGACAAAAGTGGAGAATGTTTGAATCAATTTCGGTGGTGGGCTAGTTTAGAGACATATGATCGCTTGTGGAAGTCGTACTCGATGTAAGTTATGTTTTGGAGCCAACGTATTCTCAAGGATAGACTAGAATCATGATATCATAAATTGAAAGTGCGAAAGTTAGATATACCTAAGACTGCTTTTAGAACTTGTTACGAGCATTATGAATTTGTGGTGATGCCTTTCGGGTTAACGAATTTACCTGCTGTATTTATGGACCTAATGGATCGGGTGTTTAGAAGCTTTCTAGACCAATTTGTAATTGTGCTGATAAACGATATTCGGTTGTATTCTCGGAGTGCAGAGGAACACAGGAAACATTTGAAGATTCTATGTGGGTCCCATGAAAGCATAAGTTATATATAAACCTTAGTAAATGTGAGTTTTAGTTGGATCGGGTGATGTTTTTAGGTAATGTTATACCTGGAGAAGAAATTCGAGTGGACCCAACAGAAGTAGAAACAACAGTTAATGGAAAAAGGTTAACTAACGTGACAGAGATACGAATCTTATTGGGATTAGCTGGTTATGTGATATGATCCTTGAAGATTTGGTAATAGCTAGTTTAAAGTGTTAAGTAGGACAAAACAATCTTTACTCTAAGTGCTAAACATATAGGCCCGGCCTTATCTACACCCTCAATAAAGAACAACTCAAGTAAATGAGGACACAATTTTGGAGAACGAGAAGGCACAACACTAGAAAATCATCCATAACCTTCCATACGAGGTATGGGGGAGAAATTTCGGGGATAAAATTTGTTTAAGGTGGGTAGTTTGTAACGACCCGGTACAAACCCTAGTTGTAACAACCCAATTGATAATAACCCGTGTAAAAATTCAGCCCAAACCATAATGTTAGTGACGAATAGTTCATGAGACCATAGAACACAGAAGAAGTTCAGAACTCTAACTCGAATCGAAAATCCTAAATTCGGCTTAGAAAACCTAAAAGGGTCCAAAACACAGGCAACAAAATCCTAGCACCCGGAGAGTCTCCTAACATTCTAAATTAAGTAAATATTATGAAATAATAAATAAAAAATAAAAAATTCTCACAAATAGGGTAAATTGACCGTTTTGCCCCTAGTACAGTAAAAAACCTTAAAAATTCAAATTTTGACACATGGATACCCTAAATCAAGAATTTAAGTGCAATTAAGTGGTAAAAGACAAAATAACATCAAAAATGCCAAAAACATCCCCTTAGTGGCCGACCACCTTGGAGGATGTGCCAAAAAGTGATTTATTTTCTTCTTTTTAGCTTTAAATGATGAGAAATGAATTAAATGAAGCATTATGATGATCCCAAACTTTTTGGACAAGTAAAATATCTAATAATGTAGTGTTATAAGTCAACAAAAGCAAACAAATTATTATTGAAGTCCATACACAACAAAATAAGTCAAAAAATCTTATGTTGTCAAAATAGCTTAATTTGACTTAAAAGACTACATCTACTCAATCAATTGTTATGAAAACTATGATAATACATAAAAATACTATATTTCTCATAAACATACAAAAATAATAAGTTTCAATGAAAAAAGACACCAAAAAAATACATCAAACTAACTTTTAATGTATTTTCTTGCACAATATGGGCACGCAAACCGAGGCAAACCCCTTAATTGATGGGGGATCAGATTTTGTCCCCCCAAACAGCCACCTAGCTACTTTTAGCTTCACCATTTCTGAATTCTAGCCATCACAACTCACACCAACTCAAATCAAACTCAAAGTCTCATTAATGAAGTGAAGAAAAGGAAGCTTCCTTGTTTACTTCTTGTCCCCCATGTGTTCCATATCCTCCTATTTAAACTAAGCCCAAACACCTATTCTCCCCTTCACAATTTCGTGCATATAGAGAGAGAAAGAGTGGGTTGAGTGTTCTTGAGAGTTTGAGAGAAGAAGGAAGAAGACGAAGAAGAAGGGATCCAAAAAGAGGGGTCTTTGGAGACCATGGTTTTAAAGCTAAGTCCTAATCCATCCTCCACCATCTTTTTATCTCCCAAATATGTAAGTAAAATCTCTAAACCTTGTATCTAATATCCCTCAAAACATTCCCCCAACACACCCATTAAGCCCCTCAAAAATCAAGAACCGAAATCAAACCGAAAAGGCGTTGTAGTTGGAAACCTAGGGGCTATTATGTTTGTGAATGTTATGAGATGTTGTTGTATATTATTATCTTTGGTATTTATGACATTAGAGTGTGCTGGAGTCTCGATATTTAAGTTTGAAACACAAGCATGCAAGGAAATAGAGTCAAAATGTGACATTACATAAGTAGAGGACCTAAACCCTACGAGACTTGATTTTCTAGAACTTTGATGTTTCGACCTTGAGATTTGAAACACCATAAATCTCTATAGAAATTTGATCTAAGCATGATTTTTATGTTCAGGGTTATATTTTTGTGTTATCTTTCATCCAAAGTTGGTTTCAACTCATTTGCATAACCAGAACTCAAGATATTACAATTTTACTAAAGTGTGTCATTTAGAATGAGATCCCAACTTTGGTCAAAACATGAAAGTTGTAGAAAACATGTATATCTATCTACCTACCAAATATGAGAACAAAATATTGAGGTTTGTTAGGTCAACACTCCTTTGAAAGTCTCTATGAATTTTCAGCCCCTAAGAAACATTCTGTCACATATTTTGATATGGCCCAAAACCCCTATTTTTACTGATCTATTACAAAAGTGGTCTGCATGAACTTTGTAGCTAACATATTGAAGTATTTGGTTCCCAAAAATTAGACCTTAAAGCCTCGGGATGATACCCCAAAGCCGTTTTAAACCCTCTGTCCAAAACCGGCTTTGCAGAGTTTTGGTGGCTGACATAACCCACATTTTAAATTGGCCAACAAGTCTAACTTTTTTCAAACAACTACCCTTAGCTCTAAACATGAAACTTGTAGAGAACATGTTAATGTAGAACATACAAAAAAATGGGCTCATTTGGACTTCATTTGATACCCCAAAACAGAGAGCAACAGAAGCTAGTTTTTGGTAAAATCTTGAAGTAAGTGCTGAACCGTTTTTGCTAAGTACGAAATGTTCACCCCTTTGGCTTAGGTTTTGGCCATAGTGATAAACATGAGAATTGTAGGATATATTTTTATCTAAATGATGTTTAAAAATCATAGTTTAATTCCAAATCTAGATACTCCAAAACTTTGTTGCCCCTTTTGATTTAATACTTGGTTTTAGCCTTAAAAGTTTCTAAGTGTGGTTTAAGCACCATTTGCTATGAGATCCTAGTTTTTGTAAGATGGTTGATTGAATTAGTCGATTAATGTTTCTGAGTGAATGTATGATGATTTAGAACCGATGCTATCATATTTGAACCATATCTTTAGAATTGCACTTCACATACTTGTACCTTATGCTTTGCGCGTTGTTTCATGAATCTTGCCATGTTAATGCCATGCTATAAATTGTCGCACTTTAGATTCACATTTCACATAATGGGCATTTTCACTTACATCTTGGCATATTAGAGTCCATCTGTATAAACCGTTGTGGTGGTGTTGACAAAGGGCCATGTTCGTCTTGAACCGTGTTACATCCTGAGCTGTATCACGTCTTGAACCGAACTACCGCTGTACGCCGTAGTGATCGAGAACACTGATGTATGGGAACCTAACGTACGAGAACGTAATGGGACCATTCAGATTGTTGTGTTGAGTATGTTAATTTTGGGCCATGTATGTCCTGAGCCATGTTATGTCCTAAGCCGTATCATGTCTTGAGCCGAACTATCGCTATATGCCATAGTGATCGGGAACGTTGATGTACGGTAACCTAACGTACAGGAGCATAATGGTGCCATTCAAATTATTGTATTGGATATGTTAATTTTGGGCCATGTATGTCCTAAGCCGTGTTACGTCCTGAACCGTGTCACGTCTTGAGCCGAACTGCCGCTACAAGCCGTAGTAATCGGGAACGTTGATATATGGGAACCTAACGTACGGGAGCATAATGGTGCCACTCAAAATTCGATTGGTTGATTTGTAATCAGGATGAGTTATGTTGAGATGTCTTTCATGATTCTAAGTTACGGCGTCCCTGGTTGCCTTTTTTTCAAAAATATTTTGGGATGTATTCCCCTTGTACACCTTGGGTTCATCTCCGGGGTTACAAAATTGGTTTTTACACCCTGGGTGCGTCCCCGGTGTTTAAAATAGTTTATGGATATTATTGGCCACCATGGGTTCGTTGCTAGCATTCTGATAACTTGGATGTCGGGTAACTCGGAGATAGCCTGATTCGGCTGACCTAATCCTATTGGGTGATTCGAAAGCCCTAAGTCGGCTGACCTAATCCCACTGCGGTGGTAATTCGGAGAGAGCCCGATTATGGCAGACCTAAATCCCTCGTCGTGGTATTTTGTATATGTGAACGTTTCTTGAAATCTCTTAGACCGTGGGTTG
Organism: Heliamphora pulchella; assembly: GCA_032270985.1. Classification (NCBI taxonomy): domain Eukaryota; kingdom Viridiplantae; phylum Streptophyta; class Magnoliopsida; order Ericales; family Sarraceniaceae; genus Heliamphora; species Heliamphora pulchella. The sequence goes on from JAULJZ010160172.1 coordinate 12,743, forward strand.
ACACCAGCGCATCACGAGTCTTAAGGTGGGACTTGCTGGCCCAAATAGGGGTGGCAGAATATATTATTAGTTAATGGCCCACCCCCATGCCGTTGCCATTGAGTAAAACAACTGTGGCATGAAGCCAGGCGACGTGGTTACTATTCGCAATGAGGCGCGATGATGGCTTTGGTGATCAATTTGTCAAATGAAGTCTACTCTGGTGATTCCCGATGTGGAATTCCTGTTTCTTATGGGGGTGCATGTTGGGTTGGGCATCTTCATTTCATGCACGCATGTTTATTAACTTATCTGCTACCATGTTATAAATTTGTCTGTCTCCTTGATTATAAACTGTACTGGGTGTTATATGGTATGTATTGCGGTGAATTTTGTGCTATGAGATTAGTTAGAAGGTTGGAGTGTTTTGCTTCTGGGTCTTAGCTCATGGCATTCGTGCCACAGGTGAGGAGGAGTTCTTAGAAGAAGTCATTCCAGAGGGATAAGAAGAGTTTGAAGAACAGGGTGAGTCCCAAGAGCACACGAATCTAGCTGATGCATTCTGAGGAGTTGAAGCTTCTGCTTTCGTTTTTATATTTAGATTTCTCGCGTTAGTATAATTGTTGGAAATTCTTGGTGGAACTGTAATACTTATGTACTTTTGAACGGTTCAAAACTCGTTTATAATGTAATAACTAGCATACATAAATATGAATGAATGGCTAGAATATTTTTTTATTTACATTTATGTATGTCCTGACGTGCCCGGAGGATGGGGCGTCACAGGCATGAGGAGGACCGAGTCAGTTTAGGGTCATGAGGAGAACCGAAAAGTCAATTTAAGGTCATGAGGAAGACCAATTAGTCAGTTTGAGGTCATGAGGAGGACCGACGAGTCAGTTTAAGGTCTTGAGGAGAATCGAGTCAGTTTAGGATCATGAGGAGGACCGACAAGTCAGTTTAAGGTCATGAGGTGGACCAAGTCAGTTTAGGGTCCTGAGGAGGACCGACGAGTCAGTTTAGGGTCATGAGGAGGACCGAGTCAGTTTAGGGTAATGAAGAGTACCGAGGAGTCAGTTTAAGGTCATGAGTAGGACCGACAAGTCAGTTTATGGTCATGAGGAGGACCGAGTCAGACATCAAATTAATCGGTCGAGTTAAGACCTAAAAATTCGAAGCGTGGGATAAAAATAATAAAAAGTCAAGTTGCGGCTTAAAATTAAATTTATCGGGAAGGATAACCACGAATTATTAGGTTGAGTTAGGACCTAAAAATTCGGAATGAGGTATGAGATCAAAAGCCAAGTTATGGCATTGAATTAAATTTGCCGGCAAGGAATCATCGCAAAAAGATAGAGTAACAAAACAAAAATTAAGGAAATCATTCTTTGAGAAAAAAAAAACACACACACAAGATTTTGAAATTATTATCTTCTAACAAAAAAAATTCTTGAAAATGCACCCAAAACAAAATAACTCACACGAAGTCAATATGTAAGAATAACACACAATAAGGAAAATTTATTATTTTTTATTTTATTTTATTATTATATTTTTTTCTTATTATTTTTTTATTTTTTATTTTTTTAATAAGGTGCGCACAAAAGAAAATAAAACACCTATAATAAAGAAATAAAATAAACATACATATAATAATAATAATAATAATAATAATAAAATAATAATAAAAAGTACCCAAACGGCCCCTTAAGAGCCCCAAAACACCATGATGGGATACTGACGTGACATGACCCTTTGACAACCTGGCGACCGCCTAACTAGAACCCCTCTGACATGGCGGTCGCTTGGTATAAACCCTTCCAACATGGCGGTCGCCATGTGTCTCTTCATTGACATGGTGGTCGCTCACTTCGGAGTTGGCAACCGCCAACTCCAGGCGCGCATCAAGCCCTTTAAGGCGCACAAGGTGGTTCATTTGTTCACTTCTAGTTCTCTCTCTAGCCTTCTCACGCTCTCAAAACCCTCTCTTGCATTCTTCTTGCTTCTTTTTGCCTCACACGATGTTCACACTACTCCTAGTGGTCCCATTCATCTTCATGGCGGGCCAGGGCCAGGGAGATGAGGATTTAGTGGCACGACAGGGCCCCTTGCTACTGGGAGCTCCTCTATGGGTGTCCTTCCTACCAGTGGGGTCACTTCCACGCAGCCCTCTGTTGCGATGGATGCCCTTGTGCTTAAGGCGGAGCGTGCTTCCTACCGTGTTGCTGACGAGGGACAAGCAGCTGCTGAGGCAAAGGCTGCTGCTGAGGCCTCCATGGCCGACTTCTTAGATCCCAACGTGGAAGAGGGCCATCCGACGCCCTTTGAGCCTCATACATACGCTCAACTGCCTCATCTCATAGTTTCGCGCGGGATGAGACGCTATGAGCCTCCGGATGATGTTGTTGCTGCCGACCTTCTTCTGCGGGAGCCTGACCATCATATGTCTCGTCGGCGCCCATCGGTAAGTACATTATTCCTATTGTTTTTTTTCAATACCAAAGCATGATTGATCAAACGTAAACGCATGCCTAGGATTTCCCAGATGATGATGATGTAATTCGATTATGATGAATGATGACTTATTTTGATGTGTTTGATGAATGTTTTGATGATGTAGATGATGATTGGGATTTGAATCTAGTTTAGGTACCTTTGCAATGGAGATTAAAACAGTATGGATACTTAGGTTTGGACAAACAAAGAAATGGGCAATTATTTTTAAAGTAAAAGGCTTGAATTTTTTTTTTTTACTTCTAGGAAGAACATAAGAAAATTAAGGGGAAAAAAAATTTATTTTGTTTTTGGGGCCAATTATGAAAAAAATTCAAAAATTCTAAAATTTTAAAGGGAATTTTGTCAGAAATCCTAAAATTTGGGGCAATTATATATATATATATATATATATATTACAAACTCTAGAAATTTGAGGGGCATTAGAAAAAAAAACTTCTAGGAAGATTTTTAGAAAATTTTTAGAAAATTCTAGAAACTTTTGGGAATTTTAAGAAAATCCTAAAAATTTTTAGAGAATCCTAGAAATTTTAAGAAAAATCTTAGAAATTTGAGAAAAATTTAAGAAAATCCTAGAAATTTTTAAAAAATCTTAGAAATTTTAAGAAAAATCTTAGAACTTTGAAGAATTTTTTTAAAAGATTAGGTCAAATTTTCAAAGATTCTTAGAAAATTATCCTTAAGAGATTAGGGTAAAATGGGCAAAACACAGAGAGATTCTTTTATCTTCGGAAAGAATGGTTGACACCAAATGATAGAGGTTTACCTGACTCGCCAGGACTTAGGATTACTAAGATATGCAAAAAAAAATCACGAACCTAGGGTTAGGAATCCTAATTTTCTACTGTTCGAAAAGAACCGAAGGACCGTCACCTAGAGTTTAAATGATTTGTCTAATTTATTAAGGCATATGTTTGATCTTCTCTTTATGTATCCTTCGTTTGTCTTCTCTTTACAGGCTGGTCACTACTTTCGAGGTTTCAGAGGTTCAGCCTCTGGGGAGGCGTTGGAGTGGTATGATGCCCTCCCTACTCCCAGCCAAGCTTACATCGATATCTCTGGCTTTGCTCGCTTCATACCCTTGTTGGGTAGAATGAGCAATGACCGGGTCTGGCTGACAGCCTTGGCCGAGCGATGGTGGGATACCACCAACACTTTTCATTTTACCATTTTTGAGGCTACTCTGACGCCTCTAGATTTTGCGTTGATCACCGGCATTCGGGTCGAAGGAGCCCCTATTCCGTTTGACCCGACCATTGCTAGCTCTACTGATGCGCTGACATATTTCCTCGGAGCTGTTCCTACCCAGATGGATAGAGACTGCGTCAGATAGACGTGGTTCTTCAAGAGATTCAGACACTTCATTTGCACCGAGCCCCGCCACTTCGAGTGGGTCGCCTGAGGTTTTCTTATGTATTTGCTCGGTACCTCTTTGTTCTCAAATAAGGAGAATACCGTCTATTTGCATTATTTGGGCGGACTTGCTCTACTTGACCGTGTTGCCAGTTACGACTGGGGAGGAGCTGCTCTCGCCACCCTCTATAGTTTAATGCGGACACTAACCCGATTCCCTCAGGAGATCAGCATTGGGGGATACTTGAGGGTCTGGGAGGAATGATTTAATTTCTGCGCATTTTTATTTATCTCTGTTTACCCATTATCTGTTTGCTAACATTTTCTTCTTTGCAGTTATGGACCTATGAATTCCTCAGGCTTCATGTCCCAATGAACTCATCTGCAGACCCTCTGGTTATTCCCCGAGCAGCCCAATGGTCTCGAGGGCTGAAGGAGAAGAAAGCCGGAGGGAAGGACCTTGATCGATTTTGGGAGTCTTTAGACCGACTAACCCCTCACCAAATATCTTTGCTTACTATTCTGTACACCGCTTTCTGCATTATACTGCTACTACACTGTTCATTGCGCTGCACCGCACTGTTCTTCATTCCGTTCACTACACTGCACTGGGGCACTGAATACTACATACTGTTCATCACACTGTATGGCTTACTGTTCTTTGCATTGTACTGTACTTTGAACTATTGCAGGTTCATTGGGATGTCTGGAGGGGCGTGGAGGATCGGGCCGACGCAGATCTGATGCGCAGCCAGGATATCGCTTCCAGGCGAATCCTGTTGGAGGGTCCATTTGGTAGGGAGTATTATCTAGGAGAGTGCGTGGTCCGCTAGTCGCTTGGCCTGGATTATTTTTGCATACCGGTGGTTCCTCCAGTCTGCATGCGTCAGATTGATCATCTGAGCTGGGCCGACCTTCTCCTGGAGACAATGGAGACCCCAGCTATGAAGCTACTTGTAGCGGAGTGAGATTATATGGCCTGGGCCCGGGTTCATCTGATGGGACCACTAGGACCCGGCCCGGCTATTGGCAGAGGAGGCGAGCACCAGAGGATGAGGGAGCCAGTGTTGGTGCAGCTGCCGGTGCCGGAGTAGGAGCTGCTGCTGCTGGAGCTGCTGGTGGAGATGCTGCTGCTGCTGGAGGTGCAGGGGGGATGAGGGGTCTAAAGATCCTGTGAGATGTCCAGACCATGGTATATGGCTTCCCATTCCCTTTCCCGGTTCCTGTTCCACCGTTATCAGAGTTCAGGGCTGATATCTGCCAGGTTTGTCTTTTACTTTTCCTTCAGCTACTTATTATTTTATTTGTTCATTTCTCTTGAACTGCTCTCTTCTTTGCAGATCGATCAGGCTTGGCTAGATCGTACTATGCTGATGGTTACTGGCTTGAGGGCTCTGGTCCGGCAGATGGATGCCTCGATGCGAGCAGCCGATGTTGCTTTCACGCCTGTGGCTATTGTAAGTAGTTTGCATGTCCTTTTCGATTTCTTTTGCACTCTCAATCATTATTCTATTTTGAGTTATACCCCTCTTCCTGGCAGCCTCCAGTTCCAGCCACAAGCATTATACTACCGCGGGCTCCGGTTAGGCCTCCTGCTCCGGCCCCAGCTCCCGTTCGAGGCAGTGGATCCCGGGTATCTTCTATGGCTCATTCCAGAGGGTCAGTCTCATCTGCTCGGAGCCAGCCCAGAGTTGTTTCTTCCTCTGGCAGTGATGACGGCAATGACTTCGACAAACTCTTCGAGGATGACAGCTCGGAGGAGGCCGACCCTTCCCGTCGAGTTCGCTCGAGGCAGACATGAGAGAGAGAGCTCCCCAATTTTGTTTATCTTTCTGATACATTTATTTTGATGGGCCTGCGTGCCCCAATTTTGCTACTTGTTGGGCCTCGGTGCCCCAATTTTTATTCTGATACATTTTGTCACTTTCTTATACATTTTATGCCATTTATCACTTTGCATGTTGCATGACTTTCCTTTATTTTCTACTCAAACTGTCTTGGATGCATAATTTAGATGCCACAACTAATATTGATCACACAAACTGTAAACTGACCCACACCCGCCATGTTCGAACATGGCGGTCGCCATAATATAACATGGCAGTCGCCACTTTCCCAAAACATTTACCTGGCGGTCCCCTGTTTCCACATGGCAGTCCCCTAGTCAAAGAAATGATGTCACTGTACTATGCTTTTTGGAGTTGGCGGTCGCCACTTTGAATGGGCCTTCTGCCGAAATTTCAATTTTTTGCCTTTTTCAACCTTATAAATATAGCCCTGTGTGGCCCCACTTGCTGTTATTCCAACTCAGATGACTTCTCCTCTTTCTCTATGGATTGAAGTATTTTCCCCCATTGAACGTTTGAACTTCTCCCCATTTGGCTTGAATGCCCTTTTCTCACTAAGGGTCGTGGAGATTAACAGTTCCTTATTGTCGGCTGCTACTCAACTGTGGGATCCGCAGTCTCACATCTTTTGATTTGGCCTTGAAGAAATCTGCCCCACTGTAGAGGAATTTCCTGCTATCCTGGACTTGACTCCACAGAGTTCCGTTATCGTTCCCACCCCCTTTTTCTCGGCTTGGCAGCAAGTGATGCAACGTGCAGTCTGTCTATTATGGAGGCTTCTCTTCTGACCTCGAGTGACTGCCATGACATTCCCTGGATTATTGACAGATTTGGTCCCACCGGCGACCTCAGTGACCTTGGTTTTCATCTATGGTGATGCTACGCACTTTGCTTTTGCTTTCTAGCCCAGTATCTTCTTACCTCTTCTGACGGGCGAGTTAGTTGCACTTTGGTTGACATTGCAGGATAGATGTGGATGGGGAGGGATTTCGTGCCGCTTGTTTAAGCCGAGACACTGCTGGGCTTAGAGGCTTTTCGTCATGGTGAGACTACCACCTTTGTTGGCAGCTCCTAACTTCTTCAGGTAAGCTCAACATCTTTCTCTGTATCAAGTTCACTGTCAAACCGCAAAGCCTTTCTCTCACTGTTCTAATTCTTGCTACAGATACGGCTGATGGAGAGGGTGAACCTTGTACAGATGCCTCCCACTGATAGGCGCAATTTCATTACATTCCTTTACCGCCTCCGTTATCAGACATGTGACACCGAGGCAGCTTGGCGATAGTATTTTTTCTCCATAATCGGCCCAGACATTACCTGGCAGTGCCCTTGGTGGCAAATCCCTGCCATGACCTTGACTACTGTGGATCATCCTGGTGTGCTCCTGGTTGGACTACGTCAGACTACCTTTTATTACCCCATCGAATTATGCGACAGTTTGGTCGCAGTCAAATCATCTTTTCCAACATTCGCGGCCGTCAGTTCTTATCAGTATTGCAGGCCCCATTTCTAGCATCGTACCAGGATGCTTGGCCATCTCGCTCATTAATGGAGATGCAGGAGCTACAGTGTCCTGAGCTTTTTGTTGAATACGAGACTTGGCTAACACAAGACATGGAGAAGAAAGATAAAGAAGAGGAGAAACAGGTAGCAAAAAGGAGGAGGATTTAAGGATCTCTACTTTATTTTGAGAAACTTTGCAGCTTTCTTTTTTTATTTTGTAGAGTTTGGGACCTGTGTGCCCTCCCTTTATTTAAGAACTTTGTAATATTTGCTTAAAGTAATGAAAAACTCACACTTTATGTTTAAGATGGTTCAAATTTACCAAAGCCTGAATGTCTTTATTATCAAAATTCAGAAATTAATTTGCATTGGTCTTACTCATATTCAAAGATGATTAAAAAAATAAAGAGTGCGGCCGAACTTCTTAAAAGATGCTGCCTACGTATCCCAAAAAGATGGAACCAGGCCATAACGTAGTTCAAGCTCGATTTTTACTCGGGTACTGACACTCTCTTTTTGTGATGTCCTAATTTTTCCCAGGGTCGCCCTTTTGAATTTTCGGCCTTGCGAGCTGCTCCAACTTTTGCCTGAGTTGCCTTTTCGATTTTTAACTCAGCGAGCTTTTATTTTGTTTTTATTTTTACCTCAAGGATAGTACTTTTTAAGCTGGTCGAGATTAACTGGAGTAGAGAACACATTGCCATCCAAATCCATAATAATGACTGCACCACCGGCCATGATGATTTTGATTCGAAATGGTCCGGACCAATTTGGCTTGAACTTGCCTCTCGGGTCGAAGATAGGAGCTCTAATTTCCTTTAGGATCATATCTCCTTCTCTAAGATCCTGGATCTTAACCTTTTTATTGAATGCTCGAGCTATCCTCCTTTGGTACCCTTGTACATGAAACAGAGCTTAAAGCCTTCTCTCATCAAACAAGAGCAACTCTTCCATTCGGTTCCTCTACCATTCTGCTTCTGGAATACTGGCATCGGCCACTACTCTTAGTGAAGGGATTTCAACTTCAATGGGAAGCACGACTTCCATCCCATACACTAAAGAGTTTGGCGTAGTTCCAGTTGAAGTTCTGATCGACGTTCGGTATCCCCAAAGCATAAATAGTAGATGCTCCGGCCAATCCTTGTGTGAGTTGATTATCTTTTACAAAATTTTCTTGATATTCTTATTTGCTGCCTCGACTGCTCCGTTGGTTTGCGGCCGATATGGCGAGGATTTGTGAGCCACTATTCGATATTCTTCGAAAAGATCCAAGATCTCTCCTTGGAAATATGAGCCATTATCTGAGATGACCTCATGAGAAACTCCGTACTGACAAATGATATTTTGCTTGATAAACTTAGCAACATGAGAGGCTTTCAATACCGAGTAGGTAGCTGCTTCCACCCACTTGGTGAAATAGTCAATGGCCACCAAGATAAACTCATGTCCATTGGATGCTTTCGGTGTTACTCTGTCAATCACATTGATGCCCATACTGAGAACGGCCATGGTGACGTCAGGTTATATAGCTGAGACGGGAGAACGTGCATAAGGTTTGTGTGAATCTAACACTTATGACACCTCCGCACAAACAGGATGCAGTCTGTCTCCATTGTCATCCAAAAGTATCCTTGTTGTAGGATTTTCTTAGCTAACATATTTTCGCTCATGTGTGGCCCATAAACTCCTGCGTGTATTTCTTTTACCAATTTTTGGCCCTCTTTAGTGTTTACACACAACCTATTGACTCTAGAATGTCCTCGTTTATATAATCTGCCACCGCAAATGACAAATTGTGCAGATAGTCTTCCTATTGCCATTTTATCCTTCTTGCTGGCAAACTTAGGATACTCTCCCTTCTGCACGAAGTTCTGAATGTCGAAATACGATGGAAGATCGTCAGTGCTATCCTCAATTTTAGCTATCATTTCATATGCCAGTTTACTTTTCTGTTCAATTATCAAAGGCCTCATCCGGACTTTGTGTGGTATGTCAATCATGGATGCTAGGGTGGCCAGAGTATCGGCGAACTTATTCTGTAGTCTTGGTACGTGGGTGAAGATCACCGATTCAAAGCATGGTATCAACTTCTCTAGTTCTTGATGATAGAGAATCAAGATTACATCCCTGACCTTCCATTCTCCTTTAGCTTGTGAAACCACTAGTGCTGAGTCTCCTATGACTTCCAACTTCTTGGCCCCTAGTTCTAAGGCTGCCTCCAATCCAGCTAAACATACTTCATACTCAGCATGATTGTTGGTGACTTCAAAATTGAGCTTCAATAATAAGGGGACATGCGATTCGTTGGGAGTGACAAGGAGGACTCCTATTCCGTAACCATATTGATTAGATGCGCCATCAAAATATGGAGTCCATTTGTCATCCCCAACTTTCATTAGTTGTTCATCAAGAAACTAGAATTCTGTGTCTTCGCCTCCTTTAACTAGTTGGTCGGCCAAGAATTCTGCCACTGCCCTACCTTTGACTGACTTTCGGGTGACATACCGAAGATCAAATTCCGATAACAACAGCAACCATCGAGCCAACCTTCATGTTAGTGCTAGCTTTTTAAATAAGTATTTCAATGGATCCATTCAGGAAATGATATTTACTATGAAAGATAACATGTAGTGTCTCAGTTTTATGGAAGCCCACACCAAGGCCTAACATGTCTTTTCTAGTGGCGTGTACCATATTTTCGATCTAGTCATCTTCTTGCTTAAGTAATAAACAGTCTTTTTGATTCCAGTTTCTCCTTCTTGTGCCAGCATACATCCCATAGCTGAATCAGTCACTGATAGGTAGAGGATCAGTGGCCTGTCAGGTTCGGGAGGAACTAGAACATGATGATTTTGCAGATACTCTCGTACGGCATTAAAGGCATCTTAGCGTTTCTGATCCCACTCAAACCTGATTCCTTTCTTTAGCAGGCAGAAGAGCGGCTCGCAGGTAATTGTTAGTTTTGCAATGAATCGACTGATAAACTGTATTTTACCCAGAAATCCCCTGTCTTCTCGTTCGGTCTTTAGATGAGGCATTCCCAGGATTGCTTTGATCTTTGAAGGGTCGACTTTAATGCACCGTTGAGTGATCATAAATCCAAGCATTTTTTCGGTAGTGACCCCAAAGGCACACTATTGTGGATTGAGCCGCATCATGTACCTTTGAATCCTTTCGAAGAATTTTTACAGTGCTACGATGTGACCATCCCGATCCTTGGACTTGACTATCATATCATCCACGTACACTTCGACCTCCCTATGTATCATGTCGTGCAATAAGGTAGTGGCAGCCCTTTGATAGGTTGCCCCTTCATTCTTTAAACCAAACGGCATTACACGATAACAACAGGTGCCCCATGGTGTAGTGAAGGTCGTCTTTTCTCTGTCCTCGGGATCCATCAGAATCTGGTTATATCCAGAGAAGCCATCCATAAATGACAACAAGGCGTGCCCTGCTGTACTATCTACCAAGACATCAATGTGTGGCAGTGGAAAATCGTCCTTTGGGGGCCTTGTTGAGGTCCCGAAAATCCATGCAGACACAGATACGACTGTCTTTCTTTAAAATCGGTACAATATTGGCTACCCATTTCGGATACTCGGTTACCATCAGAAATCCAGCATTGATCTGTTTGGCAGCCTCTTCTTTAATCTTTAAAGCCCATTCTGGCCGAATCCGTCTTAACTTATATTTAACCGGTTTAGCATCAGGGTATAAGGGATATGGTGTTGGACAATGTCATGATCAATTCCAGGTATATCTTCGTAAGACCACGCAAATACATCTTTGAATTCTTTTAATAAAGTTATTAATTGCTCTTGTTCAACTTAGGATAGAGAATAACTAATTTGAACATTTTGTGTGTTAGTTTCATTACCCAAATTTATTGACAAAGTTTTTTCAATTATTGGTTGGGCACGCATTTCTTCTTCTCTTTTTATTAAAAGTTTTATTTTTTCGGGGATATCCCCATCGAATTTAAAATCATCAGAAAGCGTATGAAATAAATCAAACAAAGCAGAGAAGCCAGAAATCTTGTTCATTTCATTAACAACCGAGGGGATTACAAACTCGATGGTAAAAGCTGGGAGAGGAGCACCAACAGATGTGCCCTCGATTACAGATTTCGACTCAAACTTGGACTCAAGATAGACAACCTGCGTATCACAAGATTCGAGGGTCCAATTTTTCACTTCTTTTGAAGCTGCGTCGACGATGAGCCTGGTGTAATCTACCGGTGCGCTGAAGCCCATCATGAAGCAATCTGATTAAGTTATATGCAGCTGAGCTATCTTCTCGTTGAATAGTACTCCCAGGTCGGTACCGTCTAGTTTGTCGGCCGAATCTTCTTCCTGAACCCCCTTTTCTTACTTCTCTCCTTCCACTGTTTCTTCCTCTTCCGTGTCAGACAGCTGGTGGTTGAAAAAGATCTCCAACCCTAGCAGCTTTTGATTGGTTTCTTCGTCGATCCATGGATCTGAAAAATCACAATATGGAAAATTTTCTCCTTCCTTGACGAAGTACCCATTGAGCGTCCCGGAATAATTGGCCTTTCGCCCCCTTCTAGGCCCTTTCAGATCTTCTTCCGTTGGTTTATACCCGAGACCAAAATGATGTGAAGTCGGCAATACCTGAATGGGTTCCGGGATTCCCTGCAGTTTACTTCTCAATCCCATGCCCGGGAATAAAGACATTTTTCTCATTATTGTTACAACCCGCGGGTTGACATACCTTTCTTCTTCATTCATCAGCATCTGAATAGCCTGTTCTTCATCAAATCGAAAACCACTGATAAACACATCATCTTCACTGTGCTGAACTTCCAACAGAGTTGTGCCCTCTCCTTCTCTCGGATGGTGAATGCAGTCTTCTCCGTGGATAATCAAAACTACCCCGTTCTTTATCAATTTCAGTTTTTGGTGAAGGGTAGATGGTACCGCCTGGACATTTGGGTCATGTAGCCACGGCCTGTCCAGCAGCAGATTGAAGGAGGCCGGTACATCTAGCACGTGAAACTCAACTGATGTCTCCAAAGGTCCTACTGAAATGGCGAATGACACCAATCCTGGTACATCCCTTCTTATGTTGTCATAGGCTCGCACTCTTTGATTGCATGGAGTGAACTAGTCTGGCCTCATCCCTAAGCAGACGACCGTTCTCAATGGGCAAACGTTCAAGGTAGACCCATTATCAATGAGAGTTATCGAGACCCATTTTTCTAGGCACTTAACGGTGATGTGAAGCGGCTTGTTGTGACTTTTTCCTTCAGCGGGCAAATCCTTATCAGAAAAGAAAATGACCTTTGGTTCGGCGGCTGGCAGAATAAACCCAATGAGCTGCTTAGGGGTTGCATCTATCGGGACACTGGCCTTGTTCAACACCCTCAAAATAGCTTGCCTGTGCTTAAGAGAAGCCACCAATAAGCCCTGAATACTGATGTTGGCTTGCGTCTTTTTCAACTATCTCAATACAGCATCATCATCATCCTCTTGATCTGTCTCTTTTTTTTTTCCACTTGGCTGTCCCTTCTCTAACTGAGCTGGCTTAAAATGTCGTCCACTTCTAGTTTGGTGCTCCATGTCATCTTCAGGATCCCATAACCCTGGTATCACATTATCAGTCTGTCTCACTTCGTTTACATGCTGAGGGCTTTCAAATGCCTACAAATCATTTAAGTCACTAACAGCAGCCCTTTTCCTTCTTTTCTCGTCATCTTCAATAGCTCATGTATTATTAATTTCCTCCCAGATGTCCTCTTCAATGAAATTCATTTGCTATTCCTGAGCAGCCCAGAAATCAGTCCACTCTACTCCATCTGATTTTAACACGATTCTTACCAACCAGTAGAACTGTATTTCGTCGACGTACACTTCCTCCTAAAAAAGTTAGGAAAGGGTGGTTCCATCAAGCACATGGCCAAACCCATAAGGTCGACTCGGGTTATCCAATGGCCAGTCATCTTCTTTATTGTGCTCCTCCTCTGGTTGGTAGGTTTGAATTATCGATTGATACCATTCCCAGGCATTATCGTTCCATTCTTCCATCCTGTCTCGACTGCCTCTAATCATCATGAATGAGCATGTTTCCTGATCCTCAGTTATTAAAACATGAGAACGTGGTAGGTGTACTGAACAGATGTGCTGGCTTGGGTCCTTCGATTCCCCCAAAGATATGTAATTTATCCCAGCTTGCTTGGCATGATTCGGCAAGGGGTTGGTTGTTACGTTCGGTTTTAGAGCAGCGAATGGTGGCGGGATCACTTTGTTGTCAATGAGATTTTGGATCTCATGACGCAGCCTCATACACTTATCAGTCAAATGCACAGGACCTTGATGGAAGGCACAGTATTGGGAAGCATTGAATCTCGGCGGCAAGGATCGGGTACAGGCATGGGGTCTAATGGTTTGATGAGCCATTTCTCGACGAGTCGATTCAGGGTGGTGGATAAAGAAATGTTGAGGAGAGTAAACACCCTCCTTGGCCTCTGTTGCTGTTGGCTGTTATCTGACTGTTGGCCATTATTGGACTGCTGGGCGGAAGAGGATGGGTTCAGTAGGTTTATCTCGTTTGAGCGGGACACGAGATTGGTGGTAGTAGATTGGTTTTGATTATTTGAAGGGAAGGTCCTCCTGGGTTTCTAGCTTGGCTCGGCCTTTTTAATATTCCCGGACTGGATTGCATCTTCTATCTGAACCCCGGCATCAAACAACTGCTCGAATGTAGAGAGTAGCTGCATGATCAAATAATGCTTCAACGGGGACTGCAGGTTCTTCACCACTATCCTTACTTGTTCTTTCTCAGAGGGTCGATTTGTCATCTTGGCAGCCTTACCCCTCCATCGGGTCAGAAAATTGACAAAAGACTCTCAGCTCTCCTAACGAGTGGTCTCTAACTCTCGAGTAGTTACATCTAACTAGATATTGTAACAGTACTGGCTGACGAATACCGTAGCTATGTCCTCCCAAGTTCTGATCTTTGCTACATCAAGGGATAGGAACCATTTCTGGGCTGCCCTAGAAAGAGATCGGTGAAAGAGCTAGGCTTTCAGCTGGTCATCAATTCCCATTGGCGACAGGGTACCAACATACATTCGGAGATGAATT
>JAULJZ010160180.1:0-27034 GCA_032270985.1 Heliamphora pulchella
CCACACAACCGAGGAGAAAGATCAAGTGTAGTCCTATGTACCGACTCTGTCACACAGACAAAGGTAACAACTATAGACTCCTGTCTATTATCCTAGTCCCGAACCACTTATGGCCTGCTAGGTAATAATAAGTTCTATACGGAGTTACAACAACAACGCCATTCACGGAGGCAACCGACTTCTTTACGAATTTCTCTGACCGATGGGAAATCACCCAATCACACACTTGTTTCTTTACGGTTTTCCACCACCGATGGACGAAACATAACCAAACCACGTTTACGGAGATTAACCCGAGGGACAGTAGCGAACCCACTTTGTGCACGTTTTTGGACTTACACCAAGGAGCAATAGAAGCCCAACTCAACACACACACTGTCACGGTACATCTAAAGTGAACATTTCAAAACCCATCGTAGCTCAACTACGAAAATCCACAAAATGATATATACCACACATGTATAAAAAGAGATCCAATCCATCAAAATGGATATCTAAAACTATTTTCAACAAAATATTTAAAATGTAAGACTCAACCCCGCGGGTTTGCTCCAAATCTCCAAAAAGACGTTTTTCACCGTTTTCACAAAATATTTTGTTTTCAGACCTCTTTTGAAAACCACGGATATCACGTACCCAAAACATGCATACTACCGAGAAAAGGCGTAAAAATCCAACTTTTACCCAAAAACCACGGTTACACATGAAAATCACATTTGATGTATTTTCAACCTGGTAAAAATAAGTATAATTACACAAAACACCCTTATACAGTAATAGGGTCTAGAATCCTACCTCGAAAAGTCAAGAATTCGATGTCTCAAAACTGAATGGCGTCAGAACGAGAATTCGACTGGATGTATGCGAAGCCCTCGGCCCCGATAGCAAGGATCCACAAGGGAATCAACAACAAACCAAGCTTCAGGCCCTCAAATCTAGAGAGAAGGAGGAGAAAAAGGGTTTCTTAGCCTTAAAGAAATGTTTTTGTCTCAAAATCTCTGCCACTGGTCTATTTATAGAAAACCAAATTTAACATTGTTTAGTCGACCGAACTAGGGAGTTCAGTCGACCAAACTCCAGATCCACGGTTCTGTCGACGGAACTGGACCCCCCAGTCGACCGATCCCCACACCAGAGGCGTACAGAAATGTGTTGTGATTTTTCAGCCCAAAAACCAACCCAAACCACCTAACCAAGGTCCGAAAAAGCATAAAACACATTTACACATGCTTTTCTACAACTTTAAAGCATAAACCATGCATCGATGCTGTTCATATACTGGAATAAAAGCGTCACGTATATAAACAACTCAAAATACAAAGGGTCAGGGTCTCACAACTCTCCCCCATAAGGAATTTTGCCCCCAAAATTCGCAACAAGGTCACGAGGTAAACAGGTCTGGATATCTAGCACGCATCTTAGACTCCAGCTCCCATGTAGCTTCCTCAACCCCATGATGACGCCATAGAACCTTAACATACGCAATTGTTCTGCCCCGTAACACCTGCTCCTTTGTATCAAGAATCCTCATTAGACGCTCCTCATAAGTGGCATCCTCATCAATCCGTAACTCAGCCCAATCTAATACATGTGAAGGATCAGGCTCATACCTCTGAAGCATAGAAACGTGGAACACGTTATGGACAGATGCTAACTTAGGTGGTAACGCTAAACGGTAAGTAACCTCTCCAACCCTATCCAGAATCTCAAAAGGTCTAATAAAGCGCGGAGATAGCTTCCCGCTACAACCAAACCTCGTCAAACCTCTACGTGGTGAGACCTTCAGAAACACATGATCCCCCACTGCAAACTCCAAAGGTCGTCTCCTTTGATCTGCATAACTCTTATGGGGGCTCTGTGCTGTCAGTTGGCACTGGAAAATCATAGCAACCTTCTCTGTCGTCTCCCGTACCATGTCGGGTTCCAAGACTGTGGTCTCTCCCATATCTGTCCAACACACGGGTGATCTACACGGTCTACCACACAAAGCCTCATACGGTGCCATCCCAATACTGGACTGGTAGCTATTATTGTATGCAAACTTTGCCAACGGTAGATGATCCTCCCACGAACCTCTGAAATCAAGGACACAAGACCTTAGCATATCCTCCAGAATCTATATATTCCTCTCTGACTGGCCATCCGTCTGGGGGTGGAAAGGAGTACTGAACATCAAGTTCGTCCCCAAAAGCGTGAAGTGAAGCGCGGGTCTCGGTCTGAAACAATAGATACTGGCACTTCGTGCAATCTAACTACCTCCATAACATACAAGCTACTCAGTTGTTCCACCAAATCCCTCACTCGGATGGGGAGAAAGTGTGCAGACTTCGTCAACCTATCAACCACAACCCATACGGCGTCGTGTCCCCTAGGTGACCGAGGAAGTCCCGACACAAAGTCCATCGTGACATGCTCCCACTTTCACTCTGATATAGGCAACGACTGTAGAAATTCTGTCGGTCTCTGATGTTTTGCCTTTACCTACTGACAGGTGAGGCATCGGGAAACAAACTGGATGACGTCTCCCTTCATTCTTGTCTAACAGAACTGACGACGCAGGTCGTGATATATCTTCATGCCTCTAGGATGCACGACAAGACGAGAATGATGACACTCACGTAATAGACCAGCTGGGCATGACTCTGGCACAAATAATCTCCCAGCTAATCTTAAACTCTGGTCAGAACCCACAATTCATCCTGCTGTATCTTCACCACTAGCAACACGGTCTCGTATTATTTGAACCTCCTGGTCCGCCTGCTGGACCTCTAGCACACGTGCTATCAACGCTGGTCGAGTAACTATAGAAAATAAAGTGGCACTCGTCTGAATCTCCCTGAGGCACAAATCAAACTCCCTAACATCTGTAAGCATGTCCCACTCACGTATAGCCACAGAAGCTAACGACCTGTGAGATCTCCTACTGAGCGCGTCTGCCACCACATTGGCCTTCCCTAGATGATACTGCAAATCAAAATCATAATCCTCCAACAGCTCCATCCACCGCCGTTGGCGCAAGTTCAGGTCTTTATGGAAAAACAAGTATTTTAAGCTCTTGTGATCGGAGAAAACCTCGAAATGCTCACCACACAGGTAGTGACGCCATGTCTTCAAAGTGAAGACCACTGCTGCCAACTCCAAGTCATGTGTAGGATAGTTCCACTCGTGCGTCTTCAACTGTCGAGAATCATAAGCTACAACCTTACCCTCCTGCATCAGAACACATCCGAGATCGTCATGTGATGCATCACAGTACACCGTATATCCCAAGTCTCGTTCTGGAATAATCAACACTGGTGGACTAGTAAACCTCGTCTTCAGCTCCTGGAAAGCTGACTCACATGACTCACTCCACACAAACACAACTCCCTTCTACGTTAAACGTACCATCGGTACAGCGAGTCTAGCAAACTCCTTCACGAACCGTCGGTAGTAGCCGGCTAGACCCAGAAAACTACGTATCTTAAAGACGTTCTTCGGTCGCTTCCAACCTGTCACAGCATCAGTCTTCGTCGAGTCCACAGCTACCCCATCTGTCGATACCACGTGTCCTAAAAATCTCACCTCCGACATCCAGAACTCGCACTTCTCGAACTTCGCAAACAGGCGATGCTCTCTCAAAGTCTGTAGCACAATTCGTAGGTGATCCTCGTGTGCCTCCCTGGTGGGTGAATATATCAGAATATCATCCATAAACACTACCACAAAGCTGTCCAAGTAAGGATGGAAATTTCGGTTCATCAGACCCATGAACGTAGCAGGTGCGTTCGTCAGACCGAAAGGAATAACTAGAAACTCGTAGTGACCATAACGAGTTCGGAAGGCGGTCTTCGCTATATCCTCATCCCTAATCCTCAACTGGTGGTATCTTGATCTCAAGTTAATCTTCGAGAAACAGCTCGAACCCTTCAGCTGGTCGAACAAATCATCTATACTCGGCATCGGGTACCTATTCTTCACTGTCACCTGATTTCGCTTCCTGTAGTAGATACACAAATGTAACGATCCATCCTTTTTCTTTACAAAAAGAGCAGGAGCTCCACACCGAGAAGTACTCGGGCGTATGAACCCTCTATCTAGCAACTCTTGTAGTTGCACCTTGAGTTCACGCAACTTAGCGGGTGGAAAGCGATAGGACGATATAGATATGGGAGCAGCTCTGGGAACTAAATCAATAGAGAACTCTACCTCCTGGCTCGGTGGTAACTCATACGAATCAACAGAAAAGACATCAGGATAGTCGCACACCACCGGAGGTAACTCTCCTCGAACCCCAACTACCACATCCAACATAAGGGTCGCAAAAAGAGAACCCAGGTTGCCCTTGTTCTGCACAACACCTGGCATAGACCTCAAACCCTAATCTCGGTCTCCCACAAAACAAAAGCAGTCTCTCGCTGGGGTACAAATCGTCACCCTCCGTCGATCGCAATCGATGAAGGCACGGTAGGTGGTCAGCCGGTCTATCCCTAGGATGACGTTAAACGCGGTCATGTCTAGGATAACAAGGTCAAACTCTATACAACGACCAGCGACCTCCAACACGCAAGATCTACAGACAAGACTCAACGTCACATCCCCACTCACAGAGGTCTCCACGCACATAGTACTACCCAACCAATCCATTTTTAACCCCAAAGCAGATGCAATAGCAAATGATATAAATGAATGTGATGCTCCGGTGTCGATAAGAAAACTGACCCATGATCTGATGACTAGAAGAGTACCTCTGATCACGGAGGTGGTAGCAGCAGCATCGGGCACGACCGATGCTCTGAAAGAATTGGGCTCTATAAGAACGTAAGCTCTGGCCGGTCCGCTGCGGCTTTGAACTGCCTACTGTCTACTTGACTGCACTAATGCACCCCCCTCTGTAAATCTGGACGTCTGAGCTCTCGGCTGCTGATATGTCTGTCGTCCCTGGCTAAGTGGAACAATAGGTGCTCCAGCTGTGCTCTGAATGCTCCCTCCTCGAGGACAGTTCATCCGAATATGGCCAGACTGCCCACACTCAAAACAGACTGGTGGCCCTCTCCCGGGTGCCTGCGACTGTGACTGAGTCTGAATAGGTGCTACACTCTGACACTCTGCCGCACGATGCCGCGGCCGCTGGCATCTATGACAAACAATCTCCCTCTGATCTGACCATCCTATTGAGGCTACGGGATGCGTGAATGCAGAAGACTGTGGCTGATAAGACCCCACCGGATAAGAACTCGGACCAGATGTCCATTGACGCTTGTCCCTACATCCTCGGGACTGTGCACGTCCTCCGTCCTGCTGTCCCCGACCAACTCTGTCTCGGCGCGTCTCATTTAGAGTATCCTCCACCTTCCTGGCGGTCTCCACTAACTCTGTAAAAGCCTGCAGCCTTAGTGCAGCCACTCTGTCTCGAATAGTGGGCCTCAAACCCCTCTCAAACCGTTTTACGCAGAACTCATCAGTGGTACGTTCTCCTGGGCAAACCTGTACAGGCTAGTAAACTCTACCTCGTACTCAAGCACTGTCATCGTGCCCTGCGTCAGAAATAGGCAGTCCTCTCTGTAGCGATCCCTCAGAGTTGCTGTAAAGTATTTCTCCAGAAATACCTTCGTGAATGCATCCCAGGTGCCTGCCACTGTGGTCTTGGCAAACTTCCACCACATGTGAGCACTTCCTCTCAGCTGGAAGGCGGCACATATAACCCTCAGATCATCTTCCTCAATCTGAAGCGAATCCAGGATCCTGGTAACCAGCTCCAGCCACTCAGTGGCAACTGTGGGATTGGGATCCCCAAAAAAGGTAGGAGGGTCCAGACGGCGAAATTCACGCATCGCAATCGTCGCCCTCGGCTCAGGTATGGTCTCTCTTCCCCTGGAGGCCTCAGCCAATTGCAGGATGGAGCCGACCATCTCACGCAACAGATCTCCCTCAGCAACAGGTCCTTGGGGTGAATTAGCATCCCCAACATCTGGGACTGGAACGTCCCTTCGGCCAGAACCACGGTCACGGCCTCGACCTCGGCCTCATCCTCCCCGCGTGGGCATAACTCTATACAAAGGCAACATAACAGGGTAAGCCTCCATACAACATGTTATTGCTAATGTAAAAGACAGATAAGCATGCTAACACATAGCCACTTAATATCATGTCATTACATCTCACATACCGAGGAGAACCAACAAGAAAGACTCGTCACTCTGAACAACCTACTCAGATTCCTTGCTAGAAATCACGTCCGCGAAACGCGTCTCTAACATGGCTCCCAAGTATGTGAATCCAAATGCCCGAAAGCAAGACTAATCAATCCTAAGGCCCAACCTCCATACCCACGTATACACCACAAGCTATCTTGCTATGTTAGGAAAACACTGTAACACATGCAATCAAGCACACATACAGCCTCACAAGGTGATATACCCTCTTTTTCATGGCTCATAGGTATTCGAACCCAGAGCTCTGACACCAAATTGTCACGCCCCAACATCAGGGTCACGTGAAAGCCCACCAAAACCATTTAAGAAGATAACGTTTTGCAATTGAATATCAAAATATACAACATTTGGATAAAAAAATCCCCACAGTTCAACTCTCATAAATTGAAAACATGCATTTCATACATGAATAAGCATATCGCCTAAAGGCGTACAAAACCAGCCATCACAGGCGTTACATGTAAAAGTACATGAACAAAAATAGGAAAAACTACAGCAAGTCTTCCATCACCTCTACAAATAGGTCAACTCCTCATGCTCGCCTGAAAATATTTTACAGCAAAATCTCACACCGTGAGCCGAAGCCCAATAGAATATAGACAGTAAAAATTGTAAAGTAGGCTATGCAATTATACACACACGGGCTCAACCACAAGAGCCAAAAAGGTTTTATCTTATAAAAACTCACATTTTCTATCCTTCAAACTATGCATATCATCCTAACAGATATTATGCCACAGTTAAGGGAGAGCTGTAAATAAACAGGAAACTCCACTCAGGCCACAGAACCAAGGAGAAAGATCAAGTGTAGTCCTATGTACCGACTCTATCCCACAGATAAAGGTAACAACTATAAACTCCTGTCCATTATCCTAGTCCCAAACCACTTAAGACCTGCTAGATAATGACAAGTTCTATACGGAGTTACAACAACAACGCCATTCACGGAGGCAACCGACTTCTTTACGGATTTCCCTGACCGATGGGAAAGCACCCAATCACACACTTGTTTCTTTACGATTTGCCACGACCGATGGACGAAACATAACCAAACCACGTTTACGAGGATTAACCTGAGGGACCGTAGCGAACCCACTCTGCGCACGTTTTTGGACTTATACCAAGGAGCAATAGAAGCCCAACGCAACACACACACTGTCACGGTACACTAAGGAGAACATTTCAAAATCCGTCGTAGCTCAACTACGAAAACCCACAAAATGATATATACCACACATGTATAAAAAGAGATCCAATCCATCAAAATGGAGATATAAAACTATTTTCAACAAAACGTTTAAAAGGTGAGACTCAACCCCGCGGGTTTGCTCCAAACCTCCAAAAAGACATTTTTTACCGTTTTCACAAAATACCTCTTTTTCAAACCTCTTTTGAAAACCACGGATATCACGTACCCGAAACATGCATACTACTGAGAAAAGGCGTAAAAACCTCACTTTTACCCAAAAACTATGGTTACACATGAAAATCACATTTGATGTATTTTCAACCTGGTAAAAATAAGTATAATTACACAAAACACCCTTATACAGTAGTAGGGTTTAGAATCCTACTTCGAAGAGTAAAGAACTCGACGTCTCAAAACTGAACGGCGTCAGAACGAGAATCCGACTGGATGTATGCGAAGCCCTTAGCCTCGATAGCAAGGATCCACAAGGGAATCAACAACAAACCAAGCCCCGGGCCCTCAAATCTGGAGAGAAGGAGGAGAAAAGGGTTTCTTAACCGTGGAGAAATATTTTTGTCTCAAAATCTCCGCCACTTGTCTATTTATAGAAAACCAAATTTAACATTGTTTAGTCGACCGAACTAGGGAGTTCAGTCGACCGAACTCCAGATCCACGGTTCAGCCGACTGAACTGGACCCCCCAGTCGATCGAACCCCACACCAGAGGCATACAGGAATGTGTTGTGATTTTTCAGCCCAAAAACCAACCCAAACCACCTAACCAAGGTCCGGAAAAGCATAAAACACATTTACACATGCTTTTTTACAACTTTAAAGCATAAACAATGCATCATTACTGTTCATATACTGAAATAAAAGCGTCACGTATATAAACAATTCAAAATACAAAGGGTCAGGGTCTCACACTAACCCTAATCCATGCAAATATAAATATTGAATGGGGTTCAACGTGGTTCTGATTAAGGCTATGTTAAGTGGTGTTTAAAACCATCAGTTACAATATTAATTTAATTAACTTTCTTATTAAGTTTGTATTTATTTTATAATTAAATAAAAATTATGATCATTATTATATACATGTATGTGTGTATATTTATGTATATATATATATATATTGTTATTATTATTTTTATTAAAAAAACTTATTTAAAATAAAACTAACAAATTCTATCTAACATATAAATTTTCATATTACAATCTTATTATTTAATTTATTTCTTAAACTTTAGTTAAAAATTTATAACATTTATTATTTTTAACTTAAAACTTACAAAACCATATAGTTAATTTAGTTGTTAAAATTTAGTTTTATTTTATAGAATTATTATTTTTAGCTTAAAATATTTTATCAATATTAGGTTTTTGTATCATATCAAAGATGGGGCAAAAATTTCTCCAACATATATATTTACACTGATTAAAGGCTCTAAGAAATTAAATCCATTCGGTTAAGGCGCAGCATCAATAGATTTTTAAAACCATTATTACAATAATATCCCTATTAATTGTATTTATATTATAATCAATTGAATATTGAAATATGTATATATATATATATATACACATGTGTGTGTGTGTATATGTATATTTATGTATATATGTATTTTTATTATTATTAAGTTTTTATTGTAATTAGGTATCATTATTATACGTACTAAATTTTTAATGAAATTATATACTTATGTACGTAACGGTTATAATCGATAATTTAATAGCGCCACTGTTATTATAACTATTTATTTAATTAGTCATATATATATATATATATTTTGAGGTATTAGAAAAACCCTACAATTTGTTACGGTTGCAACCTCTAATCACACGGTCGCAACCTTTGGAGGTGGTGTCCTCAAGCTTTTTAAGCCCAATTTGAGCATCGAACATGGCAGCACCTCATTGGTTGGTATGTTCTATATAAACGTACCTTTGGTACGATTTCAGGGGACTTTTTTTTGGCTAACGTCGATATATTGCTGCTCTATCAAGTACACCAACACAATATCGAACCCTCGACTCACACCCCGATCTATACTACTGTCCGATTTTGACTTGGATACTAGAATTGTACTACTTCTTGAGTATTGGGCCAACGATTCTACATTTCACAACTTGAGGACTCTCCTGGATAGTCGTATTTTAGGCATTCTGTTAGAACCCCGAATTTTTCACTCTTCACATTTTCTACCCCCGTAAGGAGATTGGGTTTTGAATTTGAATAATAATTGTTGAATTACATGTATTTCCTTTAATGCTGCCATATCTAGGTTTAATCATCACATGTTTAATTAACAATTGTGATTAGTAGAATTGTGAGCTTGCTTATTCTTTAGTTTTGATATCGCTAGGTTTAATTACTTTGCTCATATATGTAGACACCCCAATTTGATCAAGCTGAATCTTAGGCACCCGTCTCGAATGTGTCCCAATGAAGAAAGAATGAGCATCATGCTGAAAGTTACTTCAAAGAAAACATGATCACGAATATGGCTCAAAACCCTAAAACACCCTTCAGACTGTGACATTCTCATTCTCACGACCGCCACCTTTTTGAAAACCCTAGAACAGGCTGTGTCCTTACTTTCACGGTAGTGACCTTTTTGAAAATCCTAAACCAAGCCGTGACTTTTTTTGTCACGGTTGTTTATTTGTTTATAGGCCACGACTTTTGAAATCCGCGTCTATCCTTTTCGCTGCCATAAAGGTAGTGGTCGGCACTGTACAAAAGCAAAAAGGTAGCGACCATCACTATTATCCCTTTTTAAACATGTGACAGCATCCTAGAAGGGGTCTGTGTTGCTCGCCTTGCTTCCAAGCAGAACAACAGAGAGACATACCTGGAGGCCCAAACTTTGTCAAAATACTCCCCCATTAGATATTCTCCCACCTATTCTATACTTCCCGAGCCTCGTTCGTGTTTTTGCTTGCCTCAGAGGGGTTCTTGGAGCACATATAATGACTTATAGGTATCATATTCTTACTATCGAGGGGCCATTCGAGGTGGATATTCACAGGAGGTAACCTTAGGATCCCACGACTCTTCTTAAACCCTCATCTTCTTCCCCCAACGGTGTCGTGAATAAGGTTTCTATTATTTTATTATTTGTTTATTGTTCATTTCAATGCAAATTTTCATTTCCTCCAAGTTTTTCATTATTAGCAGTATATTCATAGCCTTCTGTCTCGTATATTCACAGTTATTTACGTTATATTTCAATACTCACAGGCACACTAAACACATCAAAAGCTTTATGAGGTTCTGAAACATGACGGCCTCGACCTTCTTATGTCACGGCTCTCTGTTTTGTTAAACCCATAGTTACGGCCGTCTACTTTTTATCGGCACTGATACATTTATGCCTCTCTATATGAACGACTACAACATCTTGTTGTTATGATCGTGACATTATTTTAAGGGCAGAAATACAAAAACCCTCTTCAAAACTCTCTGTTATATGTTTATTTTAAGGTTGTATATCCTTTTAGTGCTCTGTTTAGCATTTTCTTCTTTCTGTACCCTTGTTTACCTTCTTGTTGGGTAATGAATGGTAGATCTGGCCTATACCAACTAGGTTATGGCCTTCATCCTATATACCTTCATATTTGTATGTTCTGAGGTTATGTAAATATCACGGCTGTCTCTTTGTCCTTCACATTTTTCACGGCTGCCAAATCCATTTGTTACGATCGCGAGGTATTTTGAGAGACTAGTGACATGAAAATGTATTTTAAGCATTTTATTATTCATTTTTGATCTCCCGTATATTCTGTTTAGCGTTATTACTTGTATAGAAGATGAAGAATAGTAAATCTAGCCTTGATACAGTGGGCTATGATCTCTGTCTCGAGTATCCCAATCATTTAAGCCAGTTTTAGGCTACATGTGATGTATATACCCTTTCTGTACCCCTAAAAACCATGGCCACGACATTTATTTATTACGACCATGAGTTATTTTTATTCTGTTCTTTGCAGTAACCCTATTTTTGTCACGGCCGCCTGTTTTGTGACTATTTTGGTCACGACTGCAATAGTGGTTGTTACGATCGTGAGTTTTATATATGACTAGTAGCTTAAATGTGATGTTTAAATCTCTTCTGTCTGTTTTGTACAGCTTGTTTTCAGCATGAAAGGGACAAAAATATTGTTGTATTAGCCCTTAGACCTTTTTTTGTCCATCTTATCGCTTCTTTACGTGTTTTTCACTTACTTTGCTCAAACGATACGTGTGACATATATAGAAATAATAATCAAATTGCATGACCCTAGGAACCATAGTTAGGATTTTGTTTCATTGATTGATTTTGTTTGAACTCTCTTCATGTCACGCACCGAAACCCGGGGTCACGTGAAAATCCATCAAACACTAGTTTTAATAAAATAGAGTTTTATATCATCAAAACCATATGTTGAAATAAAAGAAAAATCCAAAAAGATGCATCTCTCATAAAGAAAAATATACAGTTCCAACATGCATACAGTATATCGCCTTATGGCGTACAACAATTGCCTTCAGGATCAGGCATACCAAAAAGAAAAACTGCAAAAGTCTTCAGTCACTGCGGGCATCACCAAAGCTACTCCTTATCCACATCATCACCTGAAAATGGTTTTACAGAAAATTTTACCCGTGAGCCGAAACCCAATGGAAACAGACAATAAAGTTGTAAAGCAGAAAATATGCAATCCTATAGTGTGGGAGTGAACTCAACCACAAAACCCAAAACAGTTTTCCATCTAAAACCCACAAGTTTCCCGTCGGACCAACACAAGTCACCCAAAATGGTTTTATTAACATAAAACCCCGTTTTCATCGTTAAAACCATGTGTTGCAAATAATGCAAATAACCAACCACAGTTAAGGAAAAACAGTAATCAAAACATTGTTCCCTCACGGAATGTACCATTGTGAAAAAGAAGAAGAATATGATCCTATGTACCGACTCTATCACAAGGGGACAGAGGTAACAACTATAGACTCTTGTCCATTACCCTAGAACCCACCCATTCAAGACTCGCTAGGTAATGACAACTTCTATACGGAGCACCATAACGAATCACTTAATTTATGGGCGATAACCAGAGAGAACTAAGCACCTAACCGTCTCAATTTATGGGGACTAACCCAAAGGACCTGAGTACCTACGCTACGCACGTTTCTGAACTAACACCGAGGGCAACTCGTGCCAAATACACGTTATCCCGGTACATCTAGATAATCTTCTAAAAATAGTACCGTAGCTCAACAACTACGAAAAATATTTTCTCAAAATAATACATTATACATGTATATAGATCCATCCATCAACATGGAGATCAAACAAAATATTTTCAAAATATTTTTTCTCGTTTTCAACAAAACGTTTCAAAACCTGAGACTCAACCTCAATGGTGAGCTCCAAATCTCCAAAACATGATTTGTCGAGATTTTTATCAAAATCCACCGTTTTCTAACGAAAACTACCGTTTTCAAAACATCATTTGGAAACCATATTACCACATGTCATAAAGCACTATAAGCCAAGAAAAGTGAACAAAATGCTTTTTATCAGAAAAGCAAGGATTAAACAGAAAATATAACATTTGATGCATTTTCTACCGATGACAAGGTATAGAATTACGTATAACACCCTAATACAACAGTAGGATCTAAAATCCTACCTCGTTGGGTCAAAATCCGATGCCTCAAAAATTGCGCCTCGTTGGAACGAGAATCTGACTGGGTGAGCGCAAAACTAACAGCGTAGATAGCAAGGATCCACAAGATGATTGTCGAAAACTAGGCTCGGGGCACTCACTTATGTAGAGAGAAGGTAGAGGGAATGGAAAAATAAGCTTTCTCCAAACATTCTAGTGCCTGGAACTACTTATAAGCTCTGCCAAAAAGTAGTTCAGTCGACTGAGGAGGCCACTTCAGTCGAGTGAAGCTCCTCAAAAAACGTGAACCGACAAAGTTCAGTCGATCGACCCCTTCGGTCCAGTCGACCGAACTCAAGAAAAACATTTCAGTCGACCGAACATAGCAGCCCAGTCGATCGAACACCTTACTATTTTTGGTCTAGGGTTTTGTGTTCTAAGGAGAACCAAACAAGCCTAAACTAGGTACGAAAAAGCGTAAAACACATCTACATGCTGTTCTGCAACTCTAAAACATAAACCATGCATCGATGATATATAACATGAAGGAAAACACGTCATCATTTATATATATCAAAAATAAAACAGTACAGGGTCTCACAACTCTCCACCCCTTAAGAAATTTTGCCCCCGAAATTCTCTACATGGTCACGAGGTAAACAGGTCTGGGTATCTAGCACGCATCCCAGACTCAAGCTCCCAAGTTGCTTCCTCTAACCCGTGATGAAGCCACAGAACTTTGATATAAGCAATTGTTCTCCCCCGCAACACTTGCTCCTTTGCATCCAGAATCCTCACCGGGCGTTCCTCATACGTGACATCCTCATTAACCTGCAGTTCGTCCCAATCTAACACATGCGAAGGATCAGTCTCGTACCTCCAAAGCATCAAAACATGAAAGACGTTGTGCACAGATGCTAACTGAGGCGGTAAGGCTAGACGGTATGCTACCACCCCATTCCTCTCCAGAATCTCGAAAGGCCCAATAAAACGTGATGATAGCTTCCCGTGACGACCAAACCTCATCAACCCTCTACGTGGCGAGATCTTCAGAAACACGTGATCTCCCACTGCAAACTCCCAAGGTCTCCTCCTCTGATCTGCATAACTCTTCTGGCGGCTCTATGTTGTCACCAGACGCTGACGAATTACTGCAATCTTCTTGGTCATCTCCCGTATAAGGCTGGGTCCCAAAATAGTGGTCTCACCCACCTCTGTCCAATAAACAGGCGATCTACACGGCCTACCATATAGAGCTTCATATGGTGCCATTCCAATACAGGACTGATAGCTGTTGTTGTATGCAAACTCTGCCAATGATTGATGATCCTCCCAAGAACCCCAAAAATCAAGCACACAGGCTCTTAGCATGTCCTCTAAAATCTGAATGGTCCTCTCAGAATGACCGTCTGTCTAAGGATGAAAAGCTGTACTAAAAGTCAAGCTCGTCCCCAAAGCCACCTGAAGACCCTGCCAAAAGCGTGATGTAAAGCGCGGGTTTTGATCAGAAACGATAGTCACAGGTACTCCGTGTAATCGGACTATCTCCTGAATGTACAATCAGCTCAATCTGTCCACTAAATCCTTCACTCGAATGGGAAGAAAATGTACAGACTTCGTGAACCTATCCATTACAACCCAAACAGCATCATGTCCCTTCGGCGAGCATGGGAGT
Organism: Heliamphora pulchella; assembly: GCA_032270985.1. Taxonomy (NCBI): domain Eukaryota; kingdom Viridiplantae; phylum Streptophyta; class Magnoliopsida; order Ericales; family Sarraceniaceae; genus Heliamphora; species Heliamphora pulchella. The sequence goes on from JAULJZ010160180.1 coordinate 14,714, forward strand.
CTTGAGATAAAATCCATAGTGACATTCTCCCACTTCTACTCGGATATAGGCAATGGCTGCAACAATCCTGCTCGTCTCTAATGTTCTACCTTTACTTACTGAAAAGTAAGGCATCGAGAAACGAACCGAATCACATCTCTCTTCATTCCCATCCACCAAAACTGACGGCGCAAGTCATGATACATCTTCGTGCCCCCTGGATGCACTGCAAGACGTGAGTGATGAAACTCATGTAGCACCTCAGCACGGCATGACTCTGGCACAAATAATAGCCCTGACAATCTCAAAATCTGATCAGAACCCTTCACCCATCCTAGTGTGTCTTTCCCATTGGCAATGCGATTTCGTATCATCTGGGCCTCCTGATCTGTCCTCTGAGCATCTAACACGCGTGCAACCAATGTAGGCTGTGAAGCAACTGAATATAAGGTTGCACCTCCCCCTGTCTCTCTGAGACACAGATTAAACTCCCCAACATCTGCAAGCGTGTCCCACTCTCGTATAGCCACAACAGCCAACAAACCGTGAGATCTCCTACTGAGTGCGTCTGGTACGATGCTTGCCTTACCCGGATGGTATTACAAATCAAAGTCGTAGTCTTCCAATAACTCCATCCATCTTCGTTGACGAAGATTCAAGTCATTCTATGAAAACAAGTACTTTAGGCTCTTGTGATCAGAGAAGACCTCGAAACGCTCACCATAAAGATAGTGACACCACGTTTTCAAGAGAAAGACCACGGCTGCCAACTCCAGATCATGTGTCGGGTAGTTCCTCTCGTGTGTCTTCAACTATCGGGATCTATAAGCTACAACCTTGCCTTCTTGCATCAGAACGCAACCTAAACCCTCATGTGAAGCGTCACAATACACTGTGTAACCCAAACCTCGCTTAGGAATAATCAGTACTGGTGCACTGGTCAATCTCCTCTTTAGCTCCTGGAAAGCTGACTCACAGAACTCATTCCACACAAACGTGACTCCCTTCTGTGTCAAACGCGTCATCGATGCTGCAAGCCTAGAAAAGTCCTGCACAAACCGTCGATAATAACCTGCCAAACCTAGAAAACTACGGATCTCAAAGACGTTCCTCGGTCGTTGCCAATCCATCACGGCATCAGTCTTCGACGAGTCTACTGATACCCCATCCTTTGACACCACGTGCCCAAGGAATCTCACCTCTGTCATCCAGAATTCACACTTCTCGAACTTCACATACAAGCGATGTTATCCCAGAAGATGAAGTATGACATACAGATGCTCCTCGTTCATCTCCCTCGTGGGTGAATAAACCAGAATGTCATCTAAGAACATGATTACGAAACTGTCCAAATAAGGGTAGAAGATACGGTTCATCAAACCCATAAATGTAGCTGGAGCGTTCGTCAGACCAAACGGCATGACCAGAAACTCGTAGTGACCATAACAAGTCCGAAAGGCGGTCTTCGTTATGTCCTCATCTCTAATCCTCAGCTGATGATGCCCTGACCTCAAGTCAATCTTCAAAAAGTAACGGAATGCCCTCAATTGATCAAACAAGTCGTCAATCTTAGGCATAGGATACTTGTTCTTCACCGCCATTTGGTTCAACTTCCTGTAGTCTATACACAACCTTAATGAACCATCCTTCTTCTTCGCAAAGAGCGCTGAAGCTCCCCATAGTGATGTACTCGGACGTACAAACCTTTATCGAGCAACTCCTGCAGCTACACCTTGAGTACTCACAACTCAGCCGGTGCGAAACGATATGAAGGCATAGAGATAGGAGCAACCCCTATAACAAGATCAATGGAGAACTCCACATCCCTGCTCAGTGGCAACTCATACAGATTGTCTGGAAAGACATCTGGATAGTCACAAACCACATGGGGTAAATCCCCTCGAACCCTAACTGACTCATCCAACCTGAGAGCAGAAAAGAGGAAACCCAAGTTCCCTCGACGCCGAACAGCACTGGGCATAACTATCCAGCCCTCATCCCGATCACCCACAAAGTAGAAGCAGTCACCCTTTGGCGTACAGATCGACACCCTTCGTCGCTCACAATCTATAAAGGCACAGTAGGTAGTCAGCTAGTCCATCCCTAGGATGACATTAAACGTGGTTATGTCTAGAATGATAAAATCAAACTCGAAACAACGACTGGCGACTTCTAACTCACAGGACTTGCAAACTATACTCAACATCACCTTCCCACTGACAGGGGTCTCTACACTCAATGCACTACCCAAGAGGTCTATTTGTAATCCCAATGCATATGCAAAAGTAAAAGAGATAAAGGAATGTGATGCTCCCGTGTCGATGAGGACACTGGCCCATGATCTAAAGACTAGAAGGGTACCTCTGATCATGGCTGGAGTAGCTGCAGCATCAGGTCCAACTGGTGCCTTGGAAGCACCGGGATTAGCAAGAACATAAGCCCTAGCCTGCGGCAGTCTGGTCTTCCCACCATAACCCTGAGTCGATGACTGCCTCACTGACTGAGCTGAAGAACCTCCTTCTGCAAACCTAAAAGTCTGAGCCCTAGGCTGCTGCGGAGCTTGCTGCCTCTGTACAGATGAAGCAGCTGGTGCTCCTGTTGCGCCCTGGATATTCTCCTCTCTAGGATAATGTCTGTGAAAGTGCCCGGACTGACCACACCCAAAATAGATAGGTGGGTCTCTCGCCTGTGACTGGACTGGCGCTGAACTCTGAGCTTTGCCCTTCTGCGGGCACTCAACTGAACGATGTCCCGACAGTCTGCATCTATAACAGATCAACCGTCTTTGCTTTGGCCTTCCTGTCGAGGCCACATAAAGTGTAGGTGCAGACGACTGCGACTGATACGACCTGGTAAAACGAGAACTAGGTCCAGACGACCTCTGGGTCTTATTCCTGCGCCCCTGAAGTTGTGTATCCCCACTGCCCTGTTGGTTCTTACCCTCTCTAACCCTGCGGCTGTCTGCCAACGAGTTCTCTACCCGGATAGCTGCTTCCACCAGCTTGATATACACCTCCACATCTAGAGCTGCAACCTTATCCTTGATAGCAGGTCAAAGTCCCCTCTCAAACCTCTGAGCGCGCAACTCCTCAGTCGATACCATCTGTGGTGCGAATCGCGACAGATTCGCGAACATGGCCTCACACTGGACCACTGATAGGTTCCCCTGAACAAGAGAGAGGAACTCCTCTTGGTAAGTATCCCTCAAAGATCTAGGGAAATACTTCTCCAAGAAGACTCTCATGAAAGCAGCCCACGTCTCATCCACAGTGGTCTTTGCGAACTTCCACCACTCTCTAGCATCTTCCCACAGTTGGAACGCCGCCAACATTATACGCAGAGCATCCTCCTCGATATCCAGAGTATCGAAGATCGACGTGGTCACTTCCAACCACTTAGTAGCCACCTTGGGGTCCGGCTCCCTAGCAAAGGTTGGAGGATCTAACCGCCGAAACTCCCTCATAGCCACAGAAGCCCTTGGCTCAGGAACCCTCGCACTAGCCTTGGTCGCTTCTGCCATAACTCGCATAGTGGGAAGCATCTCCTGGACAACGTCAGCACCGCCCACTTGTTCTTGTGGGGCATGAACGTCTCCCTCCTCTGGAACGTGAACATAAGCACGACCTCAGCCACGACCCCATCCTCGCACTCCCCGCGTGGACATAGTACTATAGAAAGCAATATAAACAAGATAAGGTTTCCTGCAACATGTTACTACTAACATAAACACATAATCATGCTATCACTTTGCCACTTAAGATTATGAAATCACATCTCACATACCGAGGAGAATCAACAAGACGGACTCGTCAATTTGGATAACCTACTTAGATTCCTTGCTAGAAATCACGTCTGCGAAACGTGTTTCTAACTTGGCTCCAAAGTTTGTTAGTCCAAATGCCCGAAGGAAAGACTCATCAATCCTGAGATTCAACCTCCATACTCACATATACACAACAATCATGCTCAGAAAGGTATTAACATGTTATAAAATAACGTTTAAACACATGCAAGCAAGCACACACAATCAACCTCACCAGGTGATAAACCCTTTTTTCCATGGCTCTTAGGTATTCGAAATCAGAGCTCTGATACCAAGTAGTCTTGCCCCGAAACCCGTGGTCACGTGAAAATCCACCAAACACCAATTTTAATAAAAGAGTTTTATATCATCAAAACCATCTGTTGAAATAAAGGAAAAACCCGAAAAGATGCATCTCTCATAAAGAAAAACATAGAGTTCCAACATGCATACAGTATATCACCTTATGGCGTACAACAACTGCCTTCCGGATCAGGCATACCCAAAAGAAAAACTGCAAAAGTCTTCAGCCACCGCGGGCATCACCAAAGCTACTCCTCATCCACATCATCACTTGAAAATAGTTTTACAGAAAATTCCACCCGTGAGCCAAAACCCAATAGAAACAGACAATAAGCTGTAAAGCAAGAAATATGCAATCATATAGTGTGGGAGCGAACTCATCCACAAAATCCAAAACAGTTTTTCATCCTAAACCCACAAGTTTCCCGTCGGACCAACACAAGTCTCCCAAAATGGTTTTATTAACATAAAACCCCGTTTTCATCCTTAAAACCATGTGTTGCAAATAATGCAAATAACCAACCACAGTTAAGGAAAAACAGTAATCAAAACATTGTTCCCTCACGGAATGTACCATTGTGAAAAAGAAGAAGAATATGATCCTATGTACCGACTCTATCACAAGGGGACAGCGGTAACAACTATAGACTCCTGTCCATTACCCTAGAATCCACCCATTCAAGACTCACTAGGTAATGACAAGTTCTATACGGAGCACCATAACGAATCACTTAATTTATGGGCGACAACCAGAGAGAACTAAGCACCTAACCGTCTCAATTTATGGGGACTAACCCAAAGGACCTGAGTACCTACGCAGCGCACGTTTCTGAACTAACACCGAGGGCAACTCGTGCCAAATACACGTTATCCCGGTACATAGATAATCTTCTAAAAATAGTACCGTAGCTCAACAACTACGAAAAACATTTTCTCAAAATAATACATTATACATGTATATAGATCCATCCATCAACATGGAGATCAAACAAAATATTTTTAAAATGTTTTTCCTTGTTTTCAACAAAACGTTTCAAAACCTGAGACTCAACCCCAAGGGCGAGCTCCAAATCTCCAAAACATGATTTGTCGAGATTTTTATCAAAATCCACCGTTTTCCAACAAAAATCACCATTTTCAAAATACCTTTTGAAAATCATATTACCACATGTTATAAAGCACTATAAGCCAAGAAAATCGAGCACCATGCTTTCTATCAGAAAAATAAGGCTTAAACAGAAAATATGACATTTGTTGCATTTTCTACCATGACAAGGCATAGAATTACGTATAACACCCTAATACAGCAGTAGGGTCTAGAATTCTGCCTCGTTGGGTCAAAACCTGACGCCTAAAAAATCGGGCCTCGTCGAAACGAGAATCTGACCAGATAAGCGCGAAGCTAATAGCGTAGATAGCAAGGATCCACAAGATGATCGTCGAAAACTTGGCTCGGGCCACTCACTTATGTAGAGAGAAGGCAGAGGGAATGGAAAAATATGCTTTCCCTGGAACTTACTTATAAGGTCGGCCAAAAAGCAGTTCAGTTGACTGAAGAGTCCACTTCAGTCGCCTGAAGCTCCTCGAAAAATGTAAACCACCACAGTTCAGTTGACCAACCCCTTCGGTCTAGTCTACCAAGCTCAAGAAAAACAGTTCAGTCGACCGAACATAGCAGCCTAGTCGACCGAACTCCGTACTATTTTTGGTCTCGGGTTTTGTGTTCTAAGGACAACCAAACAAGCCTAAACAAGGTCCGAGAAAGCATAAAACACGTCTATATGCTGTTCTACAACTCTAAAACATGAATCGTGCATCGATGATATATAACATGAAGAAAAACACGTCATCATTTATATATATCAAAAATAAAACGGTACATGGTCTCAAACTTTAACCTCCTGTTCTGTATATATTATCTTTAGAAAGTTTACAACAAGAACTAAAATTGACAAAGTAGAGGCCAACCCCATGGTTGGACGAAAGAGTGCCTAATACCTTCTCTTTTTGTACCTTAGCTCTCGAACCCTCTTTTTCTCTGGTTATATTTTTTTAAAAGACCCGCAGCCTTCTTTTTATTTTTCTTGATTTTTCTCAAAATTAAGTGGCGACTCCATTTTTTAAAAAAGGATGCTCGGATATCTTGGATTTTCTTGTTTTAAAAATAAAAGAACGTTTTTCTAAAAATAGTAGGTATTCGGCGCATCCCGCAAGACCAAAGTGCCTGGAGTTTTTCCAGTGACTTCGCTGGGGACCATTGTTTTTTTCAAAAAACATAAGAGGGTTAAACTTGAAATGTCAATGATTTTTGTTGTAAACTTTTCATCGGTATTCGCATTTTCATTTGCATATTTGTGTGGTTGGTTCTCAAACCCCTGCTCCGCCTACTCGATACGTCGGTCAGTTTATTGTCTTGGAGCTATGTCGGGGAAACAAGCAAGTTTTCTGGCTATATGCTTCCATAGATGTGGTAAAAAGAGTTATTGCGTACCGTTTAACCATGCCTTGCACTATTCCAAGCATTGAGAGGTATATTCTTGACTCTATTAAGAAGGTACACTGAGTAAAGACCTACTAACCTTTTTACGTGCATATAGTTTCATAGAACCTTTCTTTTAGGATTAATAAATCTTTTAGAGTTATGTGATTTTCTTTTTGTAGATGCTTTTGTTTATGTAGTTAGCACCCCGATTAGGACTAGTTTTCATCCTCTTGATCTGTTATCGAGAGTGAGTTATTTTGAGTTTAGGCTCGGCTAATGAGTCTTTCGATTTACGTGAGTCCCTTCAGTTCAGAGACCCGAAATAATAGCTCTGAGTAGAGAAGAACCTATACACACTTAGGCCTAATCTCTGAGAGAAAGGCTTAGAAGGGTATAATAGTCAGATCCTGTATTCCCGATGGCAAACCCTGAATTGATCATGGTTGATATGATGAGGGCTATTATGGACCTATGATGAACATTAGACGGGATCAGTACAGCAGTGAACAACCAGACTAAGATTCAGAATGTCAGACACAAATCCAACTCTTACAGGCTCAGCAAATCCAAAACCAAGCTCAATGTTAGCAACTTCAAGCTCGAGTCAATGATTTGTTGAGTTCATTTATCGAGAACGAGTCTCAATCCAACGAAGGGAGAACTAAGGCCGTAAAGATGCTAAGAAATCTTTCGATCACATTTGAATAGTTGCTTGATGTGGGAGTTAATGTTGAAAGTTCCATTCAACTAGGGGCAATGGAAAGTGAGAGATCAAGTCGAAGGGTAAGGAAACCATGCACTAATGACCCTAATCGAGTTAATAATAACTTCACCGACATTTCCAATGATCAGGTTTTCGAAGTAAACATCTTAAACCCAAAACCCGAATAATCTAGTCAGCTAAGAACTTCGAGAAGAACATTCACTCCATTGGGAGTCCCGCTTTCCACTGTTCTTAATAGTCTTATTGAGAAAGACCTCAAATATTTGGACCCAACCCCACCACCAAATCCTTTGCCACCCCGATATAATCCAACCGAGCACTATGCCTTCCACCAGGGGCTTGATCATTTAACCAACAATTGCATGAGGCTTCAGCATAAATTCTAAGATCTAATAGATAACAAGATGATTCCCTCGCCTATTGTCGCTCAAAAGCTGAATGTAACCACCAATCCCTTGCCGAATCACGCAGCTCAGCAGAATGTGAATGTTGTTGAAGGAGGGGTAGAAGGTTTTGATCCCACGAAGTTTATAGTCCCCATAACATAGCCAAAGCCTATTGCAGATTTGCTGTCTGGCCAAGATGTGTTGTGGATCAATGACTTTATTGAGAAATTGGTAGATGATGACTTTCATAATTTTTTGATCTTCATCGTTCATGAGGAAGAAGGGTTTCCTCCCTTCGACAACGACAATGTAGAGGATGAAGAGACCAGACGTTTGTAGAAAAAATTGACATGCCTTGAAGCGTTGGATGATCTAGAGGAAGCCGGGATAGATATCAAGTGGCATATCCCAACCATTTCGAGCAACGACACAGCGTGGTATGGAGAGGCAGCTGTGGCGTCGAGATTTTGGAGGTTTTGAGTTCAAAAATAAGGGAATTCAAAAAATATTTGAAAAATATTTTAACACCTTGAAAATTAAAATTTAAAAATCCCTTTTTGTTGAAAATAGAGTCCCCACTTGATTTTTGAGAAAAACCAAGAAAAATAAAAATGACTACTGATATTTAAAACGTCAACCAGAGAAAAAGGGTTGGGGGGCTAAGGTGCGAAACGGGAAAGAAGTTAGGCACCCCGTTCGCCCAATTATAAGGTTGGCCTCTATTAATCATCATTAGTTTTTTAATAAGATTTCTCAAATGTATGTAAATACAGAAGATGGTGGTAAAGAGAGAACATCCAAAATCAAATACAAAAAATACATAACATATGAATATAGAACGCCAAAACAAAACAAATAAGAAAAGAAAATTCTAAGTCCTACGGCATGCAATTTCTTACTAAATGATTCATGAAGCAAACCCGCATGGCATGATTTGAATAAAAGAAGAGAAAACATGTTAAAGGTAACTAAAGCTAAATAAACATGAATTGCTAAACCATTCTAAACATACCTTTAAATGACTTTTACCAAAAATGCACATGGCCAAATATCATAAGAAAAAAAAATTACATTAACATATTTAATTTTATCAAAGGAAAATGGTAAACTAATAAAGATGCATGAAAATACTGTATTAAAACTTAATAATAAAGAAAACAATTAAACTAATAATAAGTGTTTTACAAGAAATTTACATGAGAAAATTAGACCAAAAATAAAAGGTTTTAAAAGAAAAAGAAAAATACTAAAAACGATGAAATTAGAATTAACACTATTTGAAAACATTATTCCAAAAAGAAAATTAAACTAACAAGCTTAAACTAAGAAAATTAAACTAAACTAACTAGTGTAAACTAAAAGATTAGAGAATAAATATAAAAAAATTAAACTAACATACTTTGAATTAACATTAAAGGATTTGGTGCATAAAGAGAAAAGAAATATGAAAAGAGTACTATTAAGGAACATTAAGCTACAAAATAATCATATAATAAGCATTTAATTAAGTGATATAAAATATGGGTGTAATATTGATAATTACAACTATATGAATGTAAGTGTTTTAATTATAACAATAACGACATTGTTAGTTGTATTGCCAAATTATATTAGCACTATTTAATGAACTTTTAAAAGTGATCAAAGCGTAAGTGTGAATTATGATCAATATTATAACTAAGAAAATAATAAAAAAGTATTCAAATCATGCACATTATACTAAATTCACACCTACAACTCCATAAATGAAATGGTGAATTAAACTAACTATAGCTAAGATATGAGAATTGAAATTAAAGTTAACCCGGCAACTTCAAGAGAGAGAAAATAGAGATAGAAAGAACGGAGATCCAAACAGAATACCTGAATCGCTAATGAATCCTCGAGTCGCGAAATGATGATTGACAGTCCAATCCTCAAGCGATGATCCAATCCAAGTTAGGGTTTCGGTATTAGTGATCAAATTCTCGGTGTTTCGGCGTCGGCGCTCGTACTCTCTCGATGCGTCAGCAGAGTCTCTCTCACTCTAAAATTCTATCGTGAATACGTACCAGGGGGTACGGTATTATAAAATTCTTCGACCAATAAAATGTTGACACGTTTTGGGACATGTCAAGCCATTTGAAGTTGGCGATCGCCGGGTATGAACATGGCGGTCGCCACAAAAAGTGTAGTTTTCAAGAGGTTCTATTGGCGGTCGCTACAATAGAGTTGGCGACCCCAAGGTTTAATGTGGCGGTCGCTGCTTCTTGCTGGGGTTTCTAAGAGGTTTTACTAGCGGGCGCCACAATGAACATAGTGACCCTATGGTTCCAACATGGTGGTTTAAGATGATTTCACTAGTTTGAAGGTTTTGATCATTGCGTTTTAATACTGAGCTTGGTTCATATATCGAGGATCGTACTGAAGCACCATTCCAATTGTTTTCATTATCGGATTCATCTAGATCAACCTAAGATTAGGCAGGGTCAAATTAGGTGTCTATGGTTGCCCCTCTTTGATATAACTTGCATAGCAACCCATGGTGTAAGTTATATCAAAGATCGAGAGATAACATCTATTTGATCGAGTCGTCAGTCTTAGGTTACAGACACACAAACATGCATATGATGTTGGTTATACTCGAATTTTCATCAAGTTGCATATGTACTCCTTTGTTAGGGATCAGACTAAAACGTAATTCATGGGGCAAACGCACAGATGCAAGATACAAAACATGATGTAGATGATGCAAACATTGGTATAATGAAACACAAACATGATGCAAACGACATCCTAAAGATCGAGTCAAGATCTAAAGGGAGCACAAAGATCGAGTCAAGATTTAAGAACTTGGCTGGGAATAAAATAGTTAAAAAGATTGAGTCAAGATCTTAAAAATTTCTTAACAGGAAAAGCAACAACGAATTAATAGCTCGAGTCAAGACCAAAAAACTCAGAACGATAACTGAACAAAAATAATTAAAAGCCAAGTCAAGGCTTAAAACTATCTTCATTGGAAAGGAAAACCCCGAATTAATAGGTTGAGTCAAAACCTAAAAACTCAGAACGAAGCACGGGATAAAAATAATTATAAGTCGAGTCAAAGCTTAAAACTATTTTTATCGAAAGAGATAATCACAAATTAATAGGTCGAGTAAAAACCTAAAAAACTTGAAACGAGCATGGGACAAAAATAATTAAAAGTTGAGTCAATAGTTTAAAACTATTTTTTTTAAATCCCAAAAAATAAGTCAAACAAACAATCATTGGGGCATTAAAAATACATAAAAAAGCAATCATGACATAGATGCCTGGGGAGTAGGGCTTAGGGTGCTTGGGGAGCAGGGCTTAAAAAGCCTAGGACGCCTTCTGGATTTAGGGTGTCTGAGGAGCAGGGCTTGAAATATAGGATGCCTAGTGCACTAGGGCTTGGGAAACCTAAGACGCTTTCTGTACTTAGGGCGCCTGAGGACCAGGGCTTGAAAAACCTAAGACGCCTTCTAGACTTAGGGTGCCTGAGGAGCAGGGCTTGAGAAACTTAAGACGCCTTCTGGAATTAGAACCTAGACGCTTTATGAACTAGGGTTTGGAGAAAGACCTAAGACACCTTCTGGACTTAGAACCTAAATGCCTTATGGACTAAACTTAGGACCTAGACGCCTTATGGACTAGGGTTTGGAGAGAAACCTAGGACACCTAGACTTAGGACCTAGGCGCCTTATAGACTAGGGTTTGGAGAGAAACCTAAGACACCTTCTAGACTTAGGACTTAAACGCCTTATGGACTAGGGTTTGGAGAGAAACTTAAGACACCTTTTGGATTTAAGACCTAAACGCCTTATAAACTAGGGTTTGGAGAGAAACCTAAGACATCTTCTGGACTTAGGACCTAGACGCCTTATGGACTAGGGTTTGGAGAAAAACCTAAGACACCTTCTGGACATAGGACTTAGACGTCTTATGGACTAGGGTTTGGAGAAAACCTAGGGATCTTCACTCACACATGAACCTAGGGTTAAAAAGACTTGCATAGCACACCAGGGCTTAGGGTGCCTAGTCTTTTAGGGTTTGAAAGAACTGAATGATCATCACTTACACACGAACCTGAGATTGAAAGGATTTGTTTTGAACCCCGAGGCTTAGGGTGCCTAGTTGTCACGCCCCAACATCAGGGTCACGCGAAAGCCCACCCAAAATATAGCTTGAGAAAATAAGATTTGCAGTTGGAAAGCCCTCAACTCAAAATATACATCATTTGGATAAAAATTCCTACAGTTCAACTCTCATAAACTAAAAACATGTATCTCATACATGAATAAGCATATCGCCCCAAGGCGTACGAAACCAGCCATCACTGGCATTACATGTAAAAGTACATGTACAAAATAGGGAACACTACAGCAAGTCTTCCATTACCTCTGCAACTAGGTCAACTCCTCATGCTCACCTGAAAAGGTTTTACAGCAAAATCCCACACCGTGAGCCGAAGACCAATAGAACATCGACAATAAAACTGTAAAACAGGCTATGCAATTACACACACACGGGCTCAACCACAGGAGCCAAAAAGGTTTTCTTTCCAAAACCACAAGTTTGCATCAGACTACCACGAGTCTCAAAAAGGTTTTATCTCATAAAACTCCACGTTTTCCATCCTTCAAAC